>CM065656.1:17414830-17439830 GCA_033220385.1 Triplophysa yarkandensis
AGCATGTGTGGCAGGAAGTGCTCTAAACACTGCTCAGAAGAGTCTTTAAAGCTATACAATCATATTATATTATATTATATTATATTATATTATATTATATTATATTATATTATATTATATTATATTATATTATGATAGAAACCTATAAACATTAACATTAACAGCACCGTGAACATAAACAGCATCCATGAAAGTTGCCTTAATAAAATATATATTTAAAAAAAATACTTACATTGTTAAACTCTGATGAACAATACCTTGCAGAATAACCACATCAAATTTAAATAAGCACAAGTGAGGATTTTTCCCCTCAAAAAATGGTTTCTTCTGTTTTTCTGACCGATTATCACATATCAGGTACAAAAATTGCACTGTAAAAAACATATTTAACGTGGCTTCAAAATATCATAAAAATAAACAGTTATATTCACTCAACAAAATATTTTAAAATAAAGTATTTATTATTTGGTTGTAAAATGTAAAAAAAAAATTTATAACATAAACACACAAAGTAAACAGTTGATTTAATTATTTTAAATGTTTTTTTAGAATGTAAATTGTTATAATTTTTTACAATAATGTAGCGCTAAAGATACAAGATTATATTATGTTTTATATGCCTGCCAGGTCCCAGTTATCTGACGGTTACCTTAAAACTATACGGCACTGTCATATGTAAAAATCATTCCTGTAAGGTTTACATTTCACTGTAAGTAACTTAAATGTGACCCTAATAACAGTACATTATCATCTCCATGCTTTCCCTTCATAACAACTCTTCATACTATTATGGTATTGTACCAGTAAGTTTATCAATTATGTAATTATAGTAATTATTGAAACAATTCAACTTAAACGAGAATATATCCTATGATCTGTCAACATGACATCAACAACACGACCGCAGTACATAGGCCGTGACATTATGCATTGCATTCGGCTCAATGATAAAAACACACACATAACATTACATCACTCACCTCAGGGAGGTATGAACTGATATAATTATTGGATGTCAATGTTAAACTGCATCACTTCTTGATCAAGTCAGCAGAAAGTTTGTTAAGGCTTTATTGACACACTTTCCGGTTCCTTCAGAGTTCTCAGGTGAAGCTTCTGTTGCTGTGGCGACGGTGACGTAACCTCCAGTCATGCAGTATACCTCATGAATATTAATTAGGCCACATTGATGTTGCTTGGTAACTTTCCTGGAGCGTTCTGTCATGAAACCTAATTAATATTCATGAGCAGAGCCCTCACCTTCACACTCAAACAAAAATCTCTGTGTTTTTATATTTACTATTTGCACAAAAAAATGATTAAAAGCTTTGACATTAAGTACACATTCTGTTGTAATTTTCTAAATGTATAAAAATAAATTAAGTAAATCTGGAAAATGTTGGTGTTTTTTTACAACCATGTGTTGTTTGATAAACTCGTTCATAACGTAAACTTAAAAACTTATTTACTGCAAAAAATTAGAAGAGAAAATTACTTAAATATTAAAATATTTTACACAGAAAAGAAACTATTTAATGTTTTTAAAATATCTGATTAAATAAAAACAAGTGTATATTTGTGTGATAATTATCATTTATCTTTTTTACAGTGCAGGAGTGTTGGTTTTGCAGAAGATGCTCATGTGAGATGTGACAATACCTATGATGATATGATACATGTGTACACAATGATGTATGATGGTAAATGCTATGAATGTTTGACAGATGACATTCATGTAGCAGATGGCCTATCCACGCTATTCTGAAAGATCATTCATTATTAATGGCGATCAGAAAGTGAGTTTCTGTACAGAAGAGCCCTCTGTTCTTCTAGAGTTCCTATCTAAGGTAAGCGGTCTTGTGGCTTTGTAAACATACATTATGTAGTACGACAATTTACACAAAAGTTTCTCATGCATAATTAACAAACATCCTTCACACAAACTAACCAGAGGAGCCAAACATCTGTTGTGAAGGATGACAGAGACTGTACGACACACAAACCAGACCATGTCTAAAAACACAAACACATGAACATGTTGTTATTGATAATAGTGCAACACAACTGTTCACAGTTGTTCCCCTCACCAGGCCTCTCTAACCATGTTTCTTGTTTCCATGTTCCATTTTGGGGGGATTGGATATACAATCTCTTTGTAGAGTTCATAAACAAGAACTCATTTGTCACGATATCTAGACACAGATGCCAGGTTTAGATTTTAATAGACTTCTCCAAAGACATGCCTGTTTGTGTAGATTTTTAGTATTATGATTGTGAGATATATACTATTAACAGCGGTAATTCTGTACTAGAATTCAATAGGTGGACACATCGGCATTGGAATGTTTAGTTTTCAAACTCCACCAAGAGTAGCCAAAAACAATATATGTCATCTTAATACTACTACTACTACTACTACTACTAATAATAATAATAATAATAATAATAATAACAATAATAATAATAATAATAATAACAATAATAATAATAATAATAAAATTAATAATAATAATAATAACAATAATAGTAATGTTAAGTATGTCTCAGGCCATGGAGTGATTGATGTAGATACCTGATGACATTTTCCACATGAAATGGCTTTATTAAACCATTCTGATAATTGCTTATATTACTATTATTAATAATATGATAAGCACGTCAAACTGGACCTCATGTGTTTTTTACAGATGCTGCTATTGTTTCACTTCACTGTTTCATTATTCTAAAGTACGGGCCATTTGGGACCATTTGCTTAGTAGGCCAGTTGTGGGAAAATCTAAATAAGACATCTTGTGACGTGGCCGGCGCTTTGTCTCCATTCACCATCATTCACGTGATTATATATAACCTGAATCCTGTTTCAGCTTATCCAATTAATTCCATGTGTGGCCATGAAAGTGGTTGATGATGTTATCTTACCTAATTAACCTGAGTAAAGCTGCGAGTGGAGGACAGGCCGGATCATCCCTCATTACTATCATTACAGCACGGGGACTAAAATGGGGCTGCTGGGGCACCATTCATTTATATCAAGTCTGTTTTTACCTCACTTTACAATCATTTGTCAAAACTGGAAACGCCTGTGTCTGCTTCAGCAACTGCACATGTGCACAGACTGGCACAGACTGGCAGACCTTTATCTATTGAGGATTGAATCTTATTATTGGAAGGAGGGCTTTCTTTCTCTCGAGCGGCCATACTGAACCCTGCCTTCCTCCCTATTCATTGTTACGACAGTGACACTTGTTGTTAATATATATAATCTTTAGTGTAGATTCTAAAACGAGACTGAAATGTGAACTAAATGATTGTTGCTTGTGTAGTGTGCTCAAGGAATTAACTGACTTGCTGTTTTTTTTTGGTCAGATTTTCAGTTTCTTAGAAAGCTTCATCTTATTACTGCGATGAAATGCAGGCAGATCAATATCATTCATAGGGCAATGTGTCATTCGTTAATCGGCTATTGATGAGAATATCGACAGCAGGCTTATTAATCACAGACCTCGAGCCTTTCATATGTTTCTTTAATTATGTTCTTCATCTTAGTCGGTAACCACACTGAGTAAAGTTTCCTATCTTCAGCTTCAGATCACATGTTCTGCTGTCAGGAAATACTCCAGCAGCCGGATGTACTGGGTACTCACTGCCTCATCGTCTATCTAAAGTCAGAGTTTATAATCCCGTTTATCCCTGCTACACAATGCTTCTCTGGTTTTTATGCAGGTAAAAAGCTTTTCTTAAATTAAGTCTACAGTCAAAACTTTCTCTTAATGTTTCCCTTCAGTTTAATGCAGCTCTTACAAATATATGATGCTGTTAGAGTTTTAGTTTAAAGTAAGATTCTAATATGATATTTTTGGTAATAACTCTACAGTATACTGCAGTAGCCTCAGGTCTCTCTTTTTAAAATGAGATCTTTTCTGGAAATTACACCCTACAAAGGACAAACAAAAGCTGCATTGCATGTGAGACAGACGCTAACCCCTAATGCATCCGAAATCCATGTGGTACAACTGCGCTGAATCCAAAAGGTGTGTGACCACATTCAGTTCATCTTATTTGTGCAGGGTTGGCATGCACTTCCCTTATCATTATAAAATGTCAGACACACATAATAAAATTCTCTGTCTGCATGTCTCTTGCAGCTTTAGGGCACAGGAGCATTGTGCGTCCCTCCCTGCTTTCAGGCTAAATAAGCGTGTGCACACACAGGTTGTTTGAAGTGAAAGTGTAAGGATCGATATGCCAATGCTTTGGATCCCGATGCTTCTGGCACCGGACTCCTGAAGGTCAGCGCCGCCAAGAGCAACGCCGCGGGGTCACACCGATGTTTCTTCTCAACCTGCAGTGCGGTAACAAACAAAAGCCCCTTGACTTCCGCCTGGTGGTTTGATTATTGTTTATGGATACAGTAGGAAAGAAAAGCTTGGCCTGAAGGCAGCATAATTATTTACAGCTGAAAACTCATATCATTATCAGCATGACTCTAATTGCCAGAAGTAATATCAATGTTAGTTGATTAAATGAGAGCTTTTTGAGCTCTCTTCTTCTGTATGATGCACAGAAATTGCTTTTTTAAACTCCAGCATATGGGGTGGCATTTCATCAGACTACAGCTGTTCAATAAGCTGTTTTTTCTTTGTTTGTTTGTGCGTTTTCAACTTTACACTTTGTTTAATTAATTTTATTTATTTATTTTGCAAAACGGCTCATGCATTGAAGGTCACTGAAACAAAACACTGGCTTCTCTCACCATCCTCCATTAAACATTGCCACGAATGCATGCAAAGATAAGCACAGAGTGTTTGGAGTCAGACGGGACGGGCCTGGTGTGGGTGCGAGAACAGCGGCGCTGTAGGAGGTATTGCATGATGCTTAATTTTAGTGATTGATTAAGTAAATGTTTATTTGGCCTGCGTCGGCCCCCTCCACCATCCAAATGTCACAATATTTTGTCATTTATTTAAGCTTGTAATAAAGATGAAGCTATAAATAACACAGCCGATATGGGGAAAAATACATAAACCTGAAGGCTGATTTATTATTCATGTTTGGATTACTCAAATGTGAAAGGTCTAGAATTACACTGTGTTGAAATATATCAAATCTTACATATTTATGCATTTCAGCTTTGTCTGGCCAGCTTCTGAACAAGACACCAGTGAAAACCTTTTTAAAGTTTTAATACCCTTAAACAATTGGTCTGTAGATCACTAGATATCATATTACTTGGGTTAGAGCATCAATATCCAAGGACATCAAGAAGAGTTCTTTTCCAAAAGAAGTGCCAAATTTAAAAATATGAGTTTGTCGTGCCATTTTGTTCTTTAGTGAACCTATTCTCTACTCCATCAATGTTTCATTTCAAAGCACAATATACTCACATCATAGAACTGCAAATGCTTTTTTTCCAAAACACCATAATCCTGAACCTGTTTTAAGCCTAAATCCGATGTATTTTCCTGACCAATCCTAATTTGCTTAATGCAATCCAACATGACAATACTTTAAAGCGTTTGTTTGTGTTCAACTGGTTTTAAACAGGAATGACACTTCTGATCATCTGGATGAGCCGTTGAGATCTACACCTCGGGTAAATATGGCAGACTGGACATTTGCATTTATTTGATTTCTATTCATTTATAATAAGAGTCCCTGATGTCATACATTTCCTGTTATTTACATTTTTTTAAGAAATAATGCAACATTTTTAAAACAAAAAAGAAAGGATGTAGTGTTTTGGGAAATAAATAAATGTTGAATTTATTATCTACAATATTGCTGTCTTATTTAATAATCCGTGTTTAACATGTTCTGAGTCAACAGACTTTTTTAACAGGATACATTGTATACTAAAAAAATTATATGTCCCGTGAAAAAAACTTCCTTTTCAGAAATCCTTTTCAGAAAAAGTGAATTTATCTCATTTTGAAAAAGAGCTCTTGAAATGTACATACATTTTCAAATTAATTCCTATTTAGATACTGTTATCCAAAACACCGTTGATACCTGGATAGTATATATATGACAGGCATCATAATCTGCATTATTTCTTATTGAAACAGAAAGCAGTAAAGTCATACTGAAATATTAGGCCCTTTACAGATTTGTGTCCATGTGGAGCACTTTAAATCGGTCACTTTTCCTAAACTGTTTGTTGCCTTTAGAAGGAAGCTGTTGATGGAAAGAGTGAACAGCGATACAGCTCTCTCTCTCTCTCTCTCTCTCAACAGTAGGTTTTGAGACATAGCCACCATTCTTTGAATGCATGTGTGATCTTTCAGACCCTACAGCTCAAGGGCTGTGTCTTTTGTGATATATTTTATATGCATACTAAAGAGAGGAAGAAGAGTATTAGAGTATGTTCTGCTTTCTTTGAATGTTCAGTGCCCGCTCGCTGGGATAAAGTCAATAGGAAAGGTTGTGTGAATGAGGCTGGTATGAACACACATGTAGTTTAGTGGTCGCTTTATGCATGCCCATTTTTGACTGCATCATTCTGTAATCCAGACATTAAACTTGTGTGTACATCCTCAACACACAGCACATGTTTGTGCTGGCTTCATTATTTAAAAACGCTGTGCATTCAGTTCAAAATATTCCAGCATAAACTGTTAGAGAATTATAACACGACATGCACATAGATGAAATTGTGTGTGTACATTACTGTATATCTCCAGTGTCACTTCACAAAAATGATGAGATTGTGTTTCTGTTTCTGTGAATGACTGTGAATTTTAACCAAAACAAACCTAAGGGATTAACGCAATGTGAAATACTAAGACAAAGCAAACATTTCATCATATAAGCATGTAAAAACATTGGTGCTGGGTTGTTTAAACGTGATTATGAACTTGTTTCACTGAAGTATTCAAGATCTGCCATCTTGTGATTTTATTACTTCCATTAGTCCTGCAAATAAACACAAATAATCTTTTCGATTGCAGTTTGGGAGAAATGTTTTAATTATACGCTGCAACACAATGCCATAGAAGGTATTTCTGTGCTGTTTTAATAGTTCCAAAAGAAACTTTGACATCCTAAAAAGTGTTCGTTTCAGATAACTTTCTAGGAATAAGACATGGTTCGTCTTTTGCATTGCTCACACTAAAACATTTGAATGAATCCCTCACCTTTGTAAAGGAATAAAACATAGCCACATGGCTGTTTATCCAGGAGAAGCTACAATACAATCATTTCATTAATATTTTACTGATAAAAAGTGATTTGTGGTATATTCTGAATGAAAACTGTGGTTTAGTTTTGTGAAATTTTACTCTGTTCCCAATGATCTCATATAAACAATAATAATTTTACATGTGCAAAAAACTGCTTTCTCTTAATTGGCTGATGAGTGTAATACTGCTTCAGCGGACTCTATGGTAGAATGTTTACCATGGTTTTGTTTCGTGTGAAAGTACTAAACAAGATAAATTTACATTTGACTTTCTCAGAAGCACTTTACATCTAATGTGAAATGCCACATACTAATATGTGTTTTGTACTGTACTGTAGCTATTTGTGGAACCTTATGTATAATACTCAGAATCACCGAAGCCTTTATGACATTACGGCTTTATGCAAAGAATTCTAGGAAGCTCTTGAAATAATCGCTGTTTGTGAAATAGCGTTTGAAAAGCAGCCAAGCATTTTTCTCGCACTTCCTGCAAGCACTCTTTCTCTAGACATGGTGACCTGATCCCCAACCAATTCCCTGTTTGGCACAAGGAAAATATTAACCATAGACCGAAGACCTGGACAGAATAGTAAAAGTGTCTTTAAAGCAAGATGCTGCAGTATGTGTAAAATAGCCCATGCTCATTTGAGCGCTGCATCTGTGTGCGACTGATGTGCTGTTAACCAGTAGCACATTCACTTCATGTGCATCCACAACTCCTTTGAACTTGTAATCATCAGTCTGAACAGGTTAATCATTCAAAACACACAAGAGCATCAAGGTCAAATGAACACACGGAGGCCATGGTACGTGTGCCTGTGAATTCACTACATCGCTCTCTTCTTCTGAATACAAAAACTTGTGTTATTATGATCAAACTTAACATGTTATAAACACACTGATGTCCATTTCAGTTAAAATATACTCCTGTGGTCCAGTTTGTTTCTTAAAACTGAAGGCAAACTTGGGTCATTAAAACACTCTTCATTAAAAGATGCACATTCTTTTTCACACTCTAGATATTATATATAATTGTTATATGTTAAAGTACACAAAGATATTCTGTGCTCAATATTGTGATGGTTTTAAATAAATCTTTGTTAAGGCTTTGTTATTCAAAAGAACAATCATTTCTGCATTACTTAAAAAAAGATATTGCTGCACTTTGTTTATCGCCGATGTCATTTTAAAACTTTGTCTATCCATATTTTGTGATATATTTAACCATAAATCATTATTATTACTTAGTGGATTTTGCAAATCACTATTGTTTTACAAATTACTTAAAACAACTGAATACAATTAAAAGCTTTAACAGATAATTTACAAAAATTTATTAAAATAAAAAATATTATAATAAAATAAAATAAAAGTAGTTTTTTGGTCACCAGTAATACTGACAAACACTTACTGATGGTTAAGGCATGTGTTTCCTATAAACTTCTACACAGTGTTTCTTGACACATTTCAGAATGCAGTACTGTGTAAAATGAAGCTTGTTAAATCAGAATTGATCACATGTATTTTCATAATGCTGTTATGATATGTTTTAAGTTGATTGGCTCTGTCGGTGTACAGTCCATCTGGTCTACCGATACATTCACAGTCCAACAAAACTATACAGTAATGTACTCACACAACTTCATCAATGTGCATGTCGTGTTATAATTCTCTAACAGTTTATGCTGAAATACTTTGAACTGAATGCACAGCGTTTTAAATAATGAAACCAGCACAAACATGTGCTGTGTGTTGAGAACGTCCACACAAGTTTAATATGTGAATTACAGAATGATGCAGTCAAAAACATGTCTATATACGCCAGGATAATATACAATATACAGTAGGTAATGCTCACATAAATCTAAGCAAGCTTGCAAATGTATGATTTACATGTCACACAAAAGCATTAGGATTATTCATTCATTTTAGTGACTCGAAACGCTGCAAAACACAGACGTAAAATAAGCAAAATTATCTTTATTGTCCACCTCTGTGCATGCAAATATACTCATCAGTGATCATTAAAATATGAATAGCCCTTTAAAAGTATTTATCAAATTAGTGCCAAAGACTAGTAGTGCGGTCGACCAGTGTCTCTGTGTGTGTCACCGTACAAAGAATGATTTATTTTACCACTAATCAGCTAGACGCTTGAACAAGCAGTTAAAACCATAGAGGAAATGAGAACCACTCGAAAAATGTAAAGTGCACTTGACACACAAAACACATGGGCTGTAAATGCCATGTGCAGAAAGAGAGACTTTAAGATTCCGTCAGTGGATAAGAAGGTGGGTGATGCTTGATATAACGCTTATATCTCTATAAAATACTGCATGTAAGATATAGTTTAAGTAAATATTCCAGGTTGTTTTCTTAACTTAAAGGATCAGTTTTTATTTCAGTTTTTATATTTGTATATTAGGATATTTAATTTTATTATCACAGACAATATTTGTATCTTGCTTGCCAAGTTGATAAAATAAAGAGAAAATAGGGTTAGAGTCATACAGAATGACGGCAATGAACAAGTAACTGTGTAAAATACTCAATTCTTTTGTTTCATGAGATGTATTTCTGGCCTTCAGCAAATATCACCCACACATATTCCTAGACAAGATTTCCTGTAAAAATGTAGTTCTACCTCTACAAAAGAATGTGTGGGACAACAAGTAAACGTCTTTAAGAAAATAAAACACTTAGCTCTTATAAGATGTTGTCTATAGCCAAAAATGAATCCAAAATAACTTCTGTCTGAGACTGTTGAAATTCTTCGGAACTCTTTTTACTCACGGGTCATTCTTGTGCTGCTTCTTTATTGCTCTGAAGAATGTCCCACAATCATCATGACCTCCCCGGAGAACAAGACAAAAAACGTACAAATTAATTTACAGTTGCCCACCTTACAGGTAACATAGTGGAATGTAATTACCAGGCAGAACCTAAATGAGTGTAATTGAGAAAAGGCCTACAGCATACTTGATAACGAATAGTGAGCTAATGAGAGAGCTAAACGCTTGCTTGTGGGGAAGTGAGTCTGAGTCTAAGCTTTAATTCCTGCACAGGTTCCACTGGAAATACAGGGAGGATGTGGTTCTTTCTTCAGATCCGGCTATAGTCTGAATGACTGGAGATCAGCTGGAGGAGGAAAAGATCAGGTTGATTGTGTTAAACCACTGTGAACTCATGACATGCAATTTATTATAAAATTCATGTTTCAGATATTTATTTTATTTTAAAGCGATACGATCATTCGTTTGTGGCACAGAACAAGATCTATGTGATATTTTGTACTGTAAAATAGAAACGCATGATATGAGTTTGTGTTTACACATTATTGCACCTTATAAAAATTAACATATTACCAGGATGTAAAGTTGCAATTGTTAACAAACAGTACATATAGATTCTACATATACATACATAAGTGTGACCCACAAATACACACTCTGACAATGCATGATCACTAGTGTGTAGTGTGTGTAAAGAATACTGTATAAATACTGGAAGAACAAAATGTCATTTAATGTGTCCTGCTTAGTTTAAACTTTCCACACCCTCAGAAAACATTTTATACATTACTATCGGTTAAATGCCATGTTGGGCTTTCTCCAGGGTTAGCACTCTTTGGTTTCTATAAACATGTTCATCCTCAAGGTGATGTTCAAAGTGTGCCATAAGCCCTTCATCATACAGAAATCTAAGAGATTTAATACAAGTGAAGCTCAATGGACATCATCTGGTACTCGCAGTAAAGGGAGGGCATGTGAGAGTAAAATGTAAAAATTATTCAGACAGCTGAAGGAACACAAAAAGTCAACACTTTTCTGCTCGCAAAACCTACAGGTAGACCTTAAACGTATAGACTGAAACATTAAACATTTAAATTGTTAAATTGTTAGACAGTTAGAGAGAACTGCTCGCAATGCGTATAAACTCTATAGATTAAACAGTCAAAATAACATTTAATCTGTTTTATGTGTATGACACACACACGCACGCATGACGCACACACACACACACACACACACACACACACACACACACACACACACACACACACACACACGCACAGACAGTCAAATGAGTTATTTTCATTTGACTACATTCTCTGCATAGACAGACAGCCATATGGGCGAAGTTTTCAAGGGGGGAGGGGATAAGAAATGAAAAGATGAAATGTCCATTTCTGCTTCTGTCAAATAATGATCAGCTCCCCCTGCTATTGAATGAGTCCATTGTCATTTCAGGATACTGTATAAAAGCAGCTCGAAAATGATTCAGAGCACCAGAACGACAGCGGCTGCGTATTAGTTTTGTTCAGCAGGGGGAAAAAATCAATATGGCTTTACAGGCCAGCGCAGACTGACCCACATCCAGAGGAAAGCCCGGCTTTAACCCACACCCTGGCCTGTGTGAATGCACTGAGAGAGGGAGGGTGTTCACATACGCCCTGCCCTGCCCTCCTCTTACCGCCTGATTTCACAATGACTGATTCCAAGTGACGCAAAGACCATAAAAGAGCAAAGCTAACTGTCAGCCTCTATTAGTATGGACACACAGAAATAGACAAAGAGGAACAGTCTCTAACATTGGCCCTGATTATCCTACAGGCCTGGACCTGGTCTCACCTGAACGCTCTGTCTTTAGGAGTGGTGGAAGCCTCAGATTTAGTCTGCAAGCTTCAGCTTGTTTGACGGTGTCTTTAGCATTAGCCATCGAAGTGAAGTTAACAGATGTGTTAGACGGGTGACGGCGGTTCCCATCGATGGCTGTATGAGCAGCTGCTGCTGTTCTCACATTAAGGGTTTGCGTGAAAGGCTACGCGGGGTCACCAAGGAACTCCCGGTCCTGGGCTTAGGCGTCTTTCTGGGGCTCGTAACCCTCGGTGGGGTCAGCAAGGGTTCTGCTCAAACCCTGATTAACAGAAAACTGAGAACTTGTAATGAAAGTCACATGTGATGTGTTGCGATTCCCACACTCGCAGTAATTTCACCATAATGCGTCAGTAGAAAGCATTAATATTAGCCTCTTTGACTTCTAAGTGCTATGATATAGATTTATTTGGATATATATGCCGTTGTTTCATGTTCTGTCTTTATTTCATCGTGTCACACAACTATATAACACCAGGAAAGCACCTCATAGTGTTCACTCAATACAGTCTGTCACCACACACAATTATCACATGCTGCTTGATGGGAGGAAGCACAACATTTAGATCAATACGATCCACATCACACTCGCATCGACCAACTCCTGTATCATCAGTGCTTCCAAAACAAACGTCCGTTTTATTGTCTTAAAACAATCTGAGTGTCATCTCTGTTAATCATTCTTAAGGTGTCATTGTTGAGATGTTCTGAGATGTGCTTATCTTGTTATTATGCTGCTCATACAGTGTTCTGTTAGTGTAGCATTGTGTTACTGATGCAAAGCATACAGGTTTAAGGTCCCTTAGGTGTTTCAAGGCCATCATTGCTATGCAGTTGTGTTTCGGCCTTCTGTGCTTTTGTTGCGATGTTGTTAAGGTTGTCTGGGTGGTTGCCAGAGCATTATTCTGCTGTAATTCATTCGTGGGCATTGCTTCGCCCGTGCTATAGCCATCAAGATGGTTTCTATGGCAGGAAAATAATTGCAACAAAGGTTGTGTTGGCATGTGTCCTGTGATGGATATGTGGATGAAGAAGAGTGTTTCAACTGATTGGCCAAAGAAGTCCACTGCTTTTCAGGATAAAGCAATATTATCTTTTCGACATCACTCATGCCAGGCAAACACAGACTCAGTGACACTAAAACCGCTTACAGAACAGGTTGTTACATGAAGTTAAATCTGGTTAGTATTCAAGCGGGATAAACAGATTAGGCCAGTCCATCAGGTATTCTGCAGCACATAGACACCAATCCATATGTAAGACTCAAGACTTGTCTAACACAATATTCACTATCTTACAGATAATCCTGAAGGCCAGGAGATGAAAGGAGAATGGTGTGATACAGAAGCAAGTACATCTAAGTGAGCAGTATTACTGGCCTTATGGGAATCATAGATTGTCAAGACCAGACAAACAGTGGATAAATGCACGGCCAGACCGAAGAGGAAGATTACCTTTAATGTGACAGTTACACAACCTTATGAAACAATTTTATACAATAATATACAATAAAATATGGATATGAGTGTGTATCATTAGAAACTTTATAACAATTTACATATAACTTCTCAAAATTGACCAAAACATGTGTGGCCCAAATGGTAGACGTGTACAAAACTATAAGAAATCAGGGGATGGTGAGGAAAGGGAGAAGCCGGATGAATCGATGACACCTCTGTGATTTGTGTGTGCGTTACTGCTTTGTGTGAAGATAAGGAACACGTTTGATAGTCCATTAACACAGATGAACTTAAAGATAAAGAGTACCCTGCCAAAAAATCAGAAGGTTGACTGATAGTAAGGAGAAACCAAAGTATTATTCTATTAAATCTGTTTGAAATTACATAGGTGAACGTGCTTTTCACTGAACTACTGAACGTCCCTTGGCCTCCAGACTGGTTAAACTGAATATTTATTTATAAAGGCTGTGCATTGCAAGAGGGTTTTCATATTATCATGCATGTAGATGTATGTTCATGCCACAGTTATGGGACTATAAACAAAGAATCATTCAAACTTATTTTAAGCTGAGCATGCTCAAAACAGTGGAGATGATAGTGGACTTTAGGAGAATGTGTTTGCAGATATTTGAATATGTAAATGAGCTCCGCCTTCACTCAGATCAATCACAGCCAGTCCTTCAAGATGCTGTTGAAAGTATATGTGAAAGTAAGAGCTGGCCCAGCAGTGCCGGTCGTTTCTGATAAATTGATGTGGAAGCATATCAAGACTTTAAAGAAGACTTTAAAAACTATTTTATTTACATTTACATTTACATCTTAGATTTATTTATTTGGCAGATGCTGTTTACCCAAAGTGTCTTACAGTATTATACAGTGTACATATATCACTGTAGAGTAAACACGGGTAAGATGTCTTCAAGAACACTTCAGTTATTATCTGCTGACACTGAGATTCAAACCAACACCCTTCTGATCACGAGTCCAACTCAATAACCACCAGACCTCGAAATAATGATATATATATAAATAATGATTGTCACTTTAATCAGAGAAAATGTAAGAATTGTGTATTAAATATTATAATATTAGCAGTGTTTACCTAGCCAGCATATCCTATTCCCCCCACCCAAGTCCAGCCAGCCTTGTGCTGCCCAGTGTGTGTGTGTGTGTGTGTGTGTGTGTGTGTGTGTGTGTGTGTGTGTGTGTGTGTGTGTGTGTGTGTGTGTGTGTGTGTGTGTGTGTGTGTGTGTGTGTGTGTGTGTGTGTGTGTGTGTGTGTGTGTGTGTGTGTGTGTGTGTGTGTGTGTGTGTGTGTGTGTGTGGCTGTAGGCCGTGTTTAAGCTGTGAGAGCTGAATGATTGAATGTTTAAAATGTGAATGAGAGTTGAATAGTGTGACACAGCGGCATGATGGAGCGATACGCCATTGACTTCACGATACAGTGATGAATATGGCCTTCTCAGACAATTTTTGTGTGTGTGAGTGTACATGTGTGTGAGTGTGTGTACATGGGTGTGTGCCTGTGTGTGTGTGTTTGTGTGTTTCTTTGTGTATGTCCAGGTGTTTGTAAGTGTTCTGTTGTCATTGTTTACTGTTGCTGTATTTAAAGCAGTCATGGTCACTAGCTGGATACTGGTTCTCCCAAAGGAAGTGCCACCACATGTCTGCTTTGTGTGTGTGTGTGTGTGTGTGTGTGTGTGTGTGTGTGTGTGTGTGTGTGTGTGTGTGTGTGTGTGTGTGTGTGTGTGTGTGTGTGTGTGTGTGTGTGTGTGTGTGTGTGTGTGTGTGTGTGTTTAAAGTGACTCAAAGTGAAGGCAGAGCAGATGTGTCAGCAGCTGTGTCTAAGTCAAGCCTGACCCTGTTCTGTGTGTGGGTTAATGTGTAGTTGTATATTTACTGGAGCCACCAATGCAGATATTTCACCTGAAAGAGATATAAGCACTCCTATCTGAAATCGTCCAACATAACGGCCTTTCTAGAAAATAAGCAACCCAAACAGTACATTAATATAACATTTTGGCTGAATTCCTGAAAGCAATTTGTTAATTTCCCCCAAAGTACTAAAAATGTAATAGAGACAAGTTCAAGAAGAAAGCATTAAAATGACAGAATATATATATATATATATATATATATATATATATATATATATATATATATATATATATATATTGAAAATATAGTTTAAATAAATCTAATACAGATTTAAATAAAAAATGTGTAAAATAACTTCGTACTGTATATAAAGTATGTTTCTTAAATACAATGATGTGTCCTAAGCAAATATCGAACATCTCTATCTCAACCATGCTTGAAAGGCAGCGACATATTCTTTTCAATAAAATTCAGCTGAATTGTCCCTATAAGATGTTTGTATGTCCTGCTGGCTCGATGCGGACTGACATGAGAAAGTCTGATGAGAGTAATCTAAGATCAGACGCAGTTCTGTGAGGTTATGTGTTGTCTGCCTGTACATGCTGGAAGAAGTCAAAGCATGCCACAAAAGAAGAATAAAGAAGTAAAATATTCAAATCAGCTTGTGGATGAACGGTGTTATCATATCTTGAAAAAAACAGGGGGAAGACATTAAGCCTTTTAAAGTTAACGGCAATGAGTTTATGCCATGTCCCTTACATTCTTTGATTAATTTTTCATTTACTCAAATTTGAATAATTGTTTTTACATTTACATTTAGTCATTTAGCTGACAATTTTATCCAAAGCCATTTACAAATGAGGTTTAAGAAAGAAGCATTTAGTACAAGAGGTAAAAAAGCAAATGAGGGTGAAATAATGCCAGTCTTACTTAGAAAAACACAACATAAGAACCAAGTATTGATTTGGGTTTTTTGATAGAAAGAGTGAGGATGTCAAAGCATGTTTATTTGTGGGTTAGGTACAAGCGGAAAAGCTGGGTTTTTAAGGGCGATTTTTAATGTTGGAAACTGAGTCTCCCAAATGTGTTGTAAAGGGATGAAAGAACTGAACCCATGAAGGTATGTGAGAGCAATTTCTTACCTTTTTGGATTGGCACCACCAGACGTCGATCCTTCACTGAGTGCAGCGATCTGTACATACATCTTTATTAGCGAATGAAGATAGGGGGATGCTAAACCTGTGGTGGTTTTTGCAGCCCTACTCCTGTTTTTCTACCTCTAACTTTAGAAATACTTTGGATTTTAATCAATCAGATGACTTCAAACTTGCTGATGTTTTGCAGTCGAAAACTTGCATTCAAAGGTCCCTTTTAAAATTAAAGTGAAGGCACCTGGACCTCAGGCTGTCTGACCTCAACTCCTATCACTATCGCCCGGGTCTGCCAGGCCTCTACTGTATCTCCGATGTATTTTCATAAACACCTCTCGAAGAGCGTTCTGGAAGGGATCCAGACAACTCTTAGTGTGTTACGCGTATTTCAGATCCATAATGATATCTCATTGCACAATGAAAGTGACACCAAAGGACTACAGGAACCAAATTCACCGTGAGAACGGATGTAACAAACTTCAGAGACATTTAAAGATCATACCTGTGGCCAAGTTGTGATATTTAACCCTCAAATTGAACAAATTTCAGCAGGCAGTGACATAGGAGAGGGTGTGGAGAAGATCTAAGAGCCTGTCAGTGCCTGTCCGGTGTTATAATCCTGAAAGTTTTAATCAAACTGGGCATCTAAAGAATCTTCCCACAGCACACACACACACGCATGCACACACACACACACGCATGCACACACACACAAGTTTTCCCCATATAAACATGATCTGTTATGATGAAATTTAACATTGTCTAATTAAAATTGTTTAGCATTTGTGTGTGTGTGTGTGTGTGTGTGTGTGTGTGTGTGTATGTGTGTGTGCGTGTGTGTGCGTGTGTGTGTGTGTGTGTGTGTGTGTGTGTGTGTGTGTGTGTGTGTCAACCTGTGGCTCCTGTTGAATGTGGGGTAATGTCAATCATTCATATGATCTGTCATCATTACAGTATCACAGCTCGCTTTGCCGCAGGCTTCAACCTTAAACACTCTCCCAAACCCTTATCTCTGCTCACATGAGAAATGATTGAAAGCCGTGCAAAATTAGACAAAATCAAGGTGCAATAACAGCTATGTGAGTGTCCCAATGTTGTGAAGCTTTAGAGCGAGCCTGTTGTCCTGAGTAATCCAATCCGATGAGGCCAGTCCCTTAATCTCTGTCTGGGGAATGTGATTGCTCTAATGTGTTTAGTGAAACTCAGGCACGGTTTTATTTAATCGTGCACTGGAAGTACGGACGGGAGATGAGAAAGTACACAATCTTTCATCATACAATCATCCAGGACTATTACATTTACTGTTGTTCTGTTGTTCTTACATGTGGGTGTGTTTGTGTCTATGAGCACGACCTATAGGGGAGACTTTAAATATGTCTTTTATCTGTGTTTGCTTAATGAGGTTATAGGATTTTGCATCAGGAGAATTCATTTGGCCTTACAAATTCAATCGAAAACATGAATCTCCCTTCTTTTCTGCATCGTGTGTGTTGGTGTAAGGGTGGGACCTTATTGACTGTTCCCAATCAGTCAACCAAGGTTTTTTACAACATAAATCTCAGTGAGGTCACACACCGATGTTGGACGAGAAGGTATGGCTCTCAGTCTCAGCTTTTATTCATTCCAAAGATGTTCTATTGTGCACAGTCATATAGTTTATACACATCTATATTAATTATTAGAGATCAGCCTTAAACTTCTTAGTATGTAAATAAATTGTTACTGTTAAGTTGCTGTGTATTCAACATCCATATTTCTACATTCATATATTTTGTGCATGTCTCTATAATCTTCTTATAATGACTTTGCAGTATAATGAAGGCTTAAAGTGATGATAATTCATACGTTAAATGGATAAATGTTTTCACAGTTTTGGTGTTTAAGCTGCCCTGCATTTATTAGCATTTATTTAAAACAAAATATCAATTATAAAATTGAGGCCTTTCCCAGATGTGTGCACATTCCCTCAGTTTCCATGTCAGTAAATGGGGTAATTTGAATTAGCCCGCCAAATGTTAACGCAAGTAACAAAGACTTAACCTGAAATGTCATTCTAGTGTTGTGGAAGCCACCCCAGACACATCCAGGCGAGGAGTTTCCCAAAAGATGGAACTGGCTAACATTTCTTGGAAATATCATGATGGAAGAACTAAGTACAGATATTAAAGTGTGTGAAGCACATTTCATCCATGATTGGTTTCTGAATCTGGAAACCACAAGACCAGCTTTGCATGTAAACTTTCATTAAAATGTGGCGCTATTCAACCACTACAGCTTCACAAAGACCCCGTGACACTAAGACTCACAGGCATGAGTTTTCCTTATTGTTGAGTGTTTGTGTATCTTGCACAAGTTGTTTTTGTGACTGCTAATGCAGAAGCGGGCATGACATGTAAAGACAACATAAGTAGTCATCCTGATACAGATATTCTGATTCTATGTTATCATCAGTGCCCTTGCTTTTGACGCTAATGTTACAAATATAGTTATGGGCGTAACATTTACATTACAAGCTTGCCGTATTCAGCCAATCGTACTGCACTGGTTAACGGACCAATCAGGGCTCACATCTTTAGGCCGAAGAGCTTTGTAAAAAAATCAACACGACATGGGTTTCAAAGAGGCGGGACAAAGAGGAGATTTATAACATGTCTGTATGTGTAAATGAATGCGTTTTTTAATTCTAAAACATTTATTCCCGTTGCATTACATCTAATACAAACAATAACATTTATTTTAGCTCATTTAATAAATACATATAGTTTGGGATTCCTTTTATGAAAGCAATACGGTAAATAAGTAATAGCTGAGACAGTTGCAGAAACTCAAAATAAGAACAACATTTTTATTCTAAAAGTAGACTTTCTTTGGTCCTGTCCACTTTTGACATTCCTCAGAGAAAATGAATGGAAAACACTTCCGGGACCAGGGAGCTAAATCCCCGTTAATTGGTGCATTTAAAGTGCGAGTAAGAAATACAAGCTCTGAATAAGCCATGCCTCTGAAGTACAACTCAAACATATTGACATGTGAAGGTGTTTGACACCGCAGCCTCTTTGTTTTGGCATGCATGAAGCACAAAGAGGAGGAGGTGGGTTGAATGGGGGATGATTAACAGGAAAAGCGAGCGAGCAGGGTTAGTGGTAGGTGTTCCTGGGACCCTCTGGCGGGAGCAGCTGGAGTCTCTAAATTAGCACTGGGTTTGATTATGCGCCGCTCACCCTCTCCGGCCCCTCCTCTGAGTTTAGCTGCGGGTGAAACTCACTGCCAGTCGGCCTTCTGCCGCCCTGCTCTCAGACTTTTGTCCTCCCGTCTGTAAATGTAACATCCACGGTGCCACACGTCAATCATGCTTGTGGTGATAGTGTGTTCCTCTATGTGAGCTTCTTATGTCGCTTCTTATGTTGTCACTAGCTCACAGAATCAACCAAAACTGATACTTTCACACCGTTCTTCTGGGACTATATGAGAAGTCAATGAACTGTAGGAGGACTGAAGAGACGCACCGACACTCTCTGAAATTTCACCTGCTGTTACATGTAGCGCTTCATAACTGTATTTATAGTTTTTATATGTATATGCTTTTTTGTCTTGCTTTGTAAGTTCCTTGACACACAAACAGACACACTTCCCTATAATGGATGTGTTAGCTGATGTGAAGAAGATGTTTGAGAGGGGGTACCTTTCTCTCTTTCTCTGGCGGGTTTTTGTGCGTGGGATCTGGGGATGGTTTGGGATTTCTCCTGGTTGCAGGCCTGGGGGAGGACCAGTAACTGAGCCACTAGCCGAGGGAGCTGTACCAATTACACTGTTAGGATAAATGTAGCGGCATGCATGGATTGTGGTACTTAACAGGCCGCATGAAGACATGCTTCACCAGGGTATTTTAAATGGAAGGGAATTTAAGAACAGATTTATGGGGCAGTTAAAAATAGTAGGCAACTGATTTTCATCCCCCCACGTTTGCCTCTTTTTTTAATATTTTTAAATGATAGTTCTGCAGAAAGAGGGAAAGCTGTCCCCAGCGGGGCGGCCCAACACAAATTTCAATCCTGCGGTGTAATATCCTCATCGTCTTTCCACTTTCTCTCCTCTTCTGTCCTCCTGACCAACAGTGACATATTAAATGAAGTCTTAACTAAATCTGAGTTAATGAATTATTTCCGCACCTATAATGTCATTATTGTAATTAATTGAACAACATACCTGCCGTCAGTCTCATCTGCTAATGAACATTGAGCTCAGCTTTAATGTATTTTTATAAACCCATGTGAATCAGTGTTACATTTTTTTCACACTCATATACAAACTTCTTAATTGCATTTAATTTGCTAACCGAACACCAACGTCATATACCATAAATTCCAAACATACCACAGCAATATCCGTCAATATAAATTCTCAGCTAAGCTGGAAAATTATCAAAAAATTTGTATAAAAAGCTTTTTTATGAAATGTCATTGCTAAGCATTATGAAATTGATACCATGTAAATGTCGGGTAACATTTGAGTATAGAGACCAACTATCACTATGAAGTAGTAATAATCACGATTATACTTGTTTGTTAATACTTATAAAGCATATGGAGAATTCTGTATGAACATATTCGTTATCACTTATTCCTTTTCCACATTTTTAATTTATTTATGAAAAAATAAAACTGAACTTTTGTATATTTGATGAGCTTTGGTGAAGTCATCTTTATTTTTCTAACATTTTATGAATTGCTTTCTTGTAATATAATTAAGCAGTTTCTTAAGGTCTCAAGGACAGTTCTTCATAAAGAATTAAAAAGTAATTCTGTAATAATATTTTTCCATGTCTATTCTTCACCCTTTTTTGCTGTTCTTTCTTCAATACTAAAAATTAATTTTTAAAATAAATGTAGTTTTGTAATTGAAGAAGAACTAAATGTTTGCTAAAATAGTCTTTGTTCTATTGAATTAGGCACCTTTAGATCAAACCTATTTTTTTAAATGAGAAATATACCATTCCAGTATCTAGAAAACCTTTAACTGATAGTGTTAGCAACAAATTAGAATTTTATTGAAGGCAATTTTTTTCATTGTCGTAATTGTTTGTTTATAGCATGAATTTGACCCCTTTTGACCTGAAGTGTTACCAAGAGTTTTAATAAAACACTTTCTACATTGTAAGTCACTTAAAACATTCAGAGAAACTATTTTCATGATTAAATAATCAGGAATCAGTTCATGTCTATATAAATGTCTCTGTAGAAATGTTTTTAGGTTTTGGTGTTTATTGCATAAAGAAATTAATAATACTAATCAAAGCAAATTAATGTGGTATTTCCTGCCATCATCATTCAGTTGCTGTTGTTTTCATGTAAGAGTTGTAGCTAACTGGGATATGTTGGAACATGAACACAAAACTGTCATTTTGCTGAAAAACATTTTAACACCGAGAAGTAATTAAGATAAGTATACAGCAAAAGCCAACTCTTACTGCCAACACATCCACCCAATGTTAACACACCTCTCAATGCTTTCATTTCCTCTTCACAATACTTGTAACCACTCATGACCACAAAAGGGTCTCTTTCTCTTCCTCATAACATTTTGTAAACTTGTGGGCTTTGCCTTCAAAAAAAACTGAGACAGGCTTGAAAGAAAGGAAAGTATCTATTTATCTCATACACATTAATAGTTTAATAATATTGTAATATATTAAAACTGCAAATAAATCATATTAGGAACAACACAAAGCCAATTGTTCAGCCGCGAATTATTCTTGATAAAGCCCGGCTTCAAGTACATTATTGCTTATCAAAAAACCGTTACCACATAATAAAAAAATTAAACTCAAAAATATATATTTATATATGTTACGTTTTAAAATGTGATCAAGTAAAATCATAAACTATAGTTAAAGATGCATGATCCATGTCTTTATTTTCTTGGTGGTTTGGTTTTGTAAAGTTAATGTGTCTCATGTATGTACCCATCCATCCCTGCATCCATATACTAGTATGTAAACATGAAATAACTTACAAAGTAAAGCTTAGGTCAATAAAAATAAATGTATAGCAAAAAGTAAGTTACGGACACTGCAAACAAGACTTGGATTTAAAGCAGGCGGGTCGCTCTGAAAGTGTCCCTGTGTTTTAATGCAGTACTATATGTCCTGTACATGCAAACGTCTTCCTCCACTTCTAAAGATCCTAACAGAGGACAGCTGCTCTTTCAACTATCAACAGACAATACTCCTCAGATTATTTTGGGTTTTATACCTCAGGTGATGATGAGTCCTCACAAAAATGTACAGTGGCAAACCTTATTGATTTGGATCACGTTCAAGAGTCATAAATTAACATTGGACTATAACTATAGTATAACCTATAGTAGAGCTATGGCATTCATATCTTATAACAAATGTCTATTAACAACATTCAAGGTCAAGGATTGTTAGGAGTCCAAAACTACACTAAAAGAATTGTCAAACTTTATATCTCTCCTCTTTATTTCTAAATGATGAAAACTGAATTTATTCATTTGAAATACTTACTATGATTCATTGAAAAAACAGTGGCAAATTAGACCTTATACATAACAAGTTATAGTTATAGTGAAGGGAAATGGAGATCAATGGGGTAGGTTATCTACGTTTTTCACAAGACAATCTTTTGTATTCTAATAAATAACTTCAAAAACAGTCACTTTGTTTAGTGTTTAATGCTAAAATCTTTGGTACCGATAGTTAAATTCCTTGATTTGGTAGGTGGTTTTATCAAAACAGAATTCCAATGAATCTTGAATACTTTGTGTAGTCTTTGTGAATTGAACTAAGGACTTTTGCACCATTAAAACAATTCTCTACCAACTGCTTATACAAATCACTCCAATCACGCTTCTGTCCAAATATATTTGATCACAAATGTTTGTTTAAAGTGCAATTTGAGGAAGGATTAATGGGATTGTAATCTAATAGGAACAGAGTCTGAACTGTCATTATTATTTGCTTTTGATTTAGGCAGAAATATTTCTTACACAACAATGCACAAAGCCCCTACATGATATCAACACAACCTAGGCTTTAGTACACACACATTAATAGCTCGATTGTGAGACTTGTTGGTGAAAGTTATCTCCCATTTTTTGTACATGTCAGATATAGTAAGGTACTGGTCAGTTTCTGTACCACTGTATCTTATGTTGGCTAACATTTTAATCTTAAAATGTCATGCCTGGTAAAGTATCATTGGCCAAAATCAATGTTAAACCACAGAAGAGAGGACAAGGAAAGCGAACAGATATTGGGATGACAGAAGCACATGATCAGCACTGTTGTGGCTTCTCTTCTGGCCTAGAGCCATGTGACACTGATCTGATCTATTTAAACAACAGCTGTTTATGATTTCAAGGGAAATCAGAAGATAGATTCTCTCTGGAGACGCTGCTCTCTGCCAGTCACTCCTCCTCATTGTAAATCAAATACCTGTACCGAAGCCTGTGGGTGTCAAGTGATTCCAAAACTAACCAGATCAACCCATCATTCCACCAGGGTTTCAATAACGCCTTGTCATTGAGCTTCAGTAATCTGCCCAAAAGTTTGATAAGAAGTCACCTTGAAAGGGTTAAGAGTTGGCAATTGTTGTAGGTAGTTGTTTAACCCAAGTTTCATAGGTCAGTAAGAGAAGGAAACTTAGTGTGGGTTTGAGAGAAATGATGAATGAATTGAAATGAAAAACTGAGATGTTTTATAGTTTCATCTGGTTGGGGCTTGTGAATGTCATGAGGTCTATCAGATCATAAAGGGGGCGGCACTCTTCAGACTTTAAAAACATCATCGATCTGTCATTTGCGTTAGAACTTTTAGGATATTAGGCATACTTATATTGATCTACAAACAATGATCAACAGTTCTCATCAAATCAGAATTGACAAGTGCTTTTTACACGTACATTTAATCTTCTATCCAAAGTGTCTTACAGTATTATACAGTGTACATCTGTCAGTGTAGAGTAAACAGGGGTAAGATGTCTTCAAGAACACTTCAGTTATTATCTGCTGACACTGAGATTCAAACCAACAACCTTCAGCTGAAAAGACCAACTCTCACAAGAACACAACTGACTGCCCAACCACTTTTATTGGTTAAATATTTGCAAAAGTAAGTGTCAAACATTGTGGGTGGTTAAAACAAATCATTTACATTTCTATTTAAATTAGGCATTTAGCAGACGCTTTTATCCAAAGCAATTAACAAAGAATCAAGGAGACAAATGAAGCAGTAAATAGCAGATAGCAAAAGTTGAAAAAGTGCTACCAGGAGTTTACCAAGACATGTAAGGCAAGATAAAACCTGTAGGACGGAAAAAAGGTTATTTATTCTTTTTACAGAGTGAGTAGGAATGAGGATTCAGTTTGTTAGGTGTAGATGGAAAAGTTTTTAGGCCTTTCTTTAAAGCAGAAACTGACACTGCCGAAAGATAGTAAGGGGCAGAACGCTCCACCCTAGAGGAAGAGACGTTGTAAGAGAAAGGTTTCGTCCCTTTTTGGGACAGCAACACAAAATAGCAAAAAGTCATGAAATATGGAAAGACACGTATTAAAAAAGAAAGCAGCAATACGCATCAGACAATTGTCATTTCCACTAACTCTCAAATTACACATTTCGTAGAAAAACATTCTGTCACGGAAACTTTAAGACTGCATGGCA
>CM065656.1:17444830-17488157 GCA_033220385.1 Triplophysa yarkandensis
AATCAGTCTCAGAGACGAGGTGAAGGGAAATAATCTGCTGTAAGGTTTCCCATCAGCGCGTGGCTTATGGCAGAAGCATTGTCATTTACATCAGCTCATACTTTTATGCGTCAGCGCCGCGGCGGTTAATAGCATTTACAGAACAATGAGATTGGTCGCATCATCTCAATCTCCAGCGTCAAATCCACAAGTTGGACAGCGTTGAGCTCTTGTTGATGTTTTTACAGACAATAGCTGTTGTTGCGGCCTTGTAACAGAGTTAATTCCTCCTATCTCCTCGCTCCATGTGCCTGCCATGGCTGTCACTCTGTGCATATCTCTCTCGATGTATCAACTCCCACTATTGTCTCTGGTCTATGTTTTCAATAATCCTGTGTAACGCCTGTGTTTTTTGCTTCCATGAGCAACCATGACCAGCCCTAGAACAGACTGGAGACGTCTATGATGTGGATTCCTTTTTTATTTTTGTTCAGGAATCTCTGTCTAGCGGCGATTTAAGCTGGCAGGGTTAAAGCCCTTGTTTTTATTCTGATGGTATTTGGGTCTTTCTAGAACTGCAGGGAAGCCTTACCTTCAAGGAACATTTCACTTGAAATTTAATGTTATTAAAAGTGTAAATGCAGTTAAAGCAAAGCTGCAATCGTGACATCCGCTTATCGTTTAATTACGATTATTACGCAAAATGATTTTCACATTTATAATCCTTATCAAAGTTTCTTTAAGAGATGTGGAAAGTTAAAAAAAAGTAATTTTGTCTTTGTGCTCATATCTTATGTATTAAGACAACATTGTTATTTTGTTGACACAGAGACCAATGATTATTTTATTATTATTTAAATAAATTATTTATAAAAAGAACTTTATGTTTACAATATTTGGAAATAAAATGAGAAATTATAGCTATTTAACATCATGTTTGAAATCCACCTTTGTACACATTTAAATATAACATACAGATTAAAATTAATTTAATGATTAATACATGTTTGATATTTGCATCATATTTATTAAGACACATTTATGATTAAAGTCAAGAAAGGACATGTATGTTTTCAATATTTCAATATTTTTATGTAACATAGGTCACCTCTGAATACCACAACCCATACAGATACAGGGAGTTACTACAATATGAGCCTGTAGAAGAAAATTGTACTTAATATCAACATGAGATGGTGGAACTTTCAGCACTGCACTTTTTAGTTCAATGATACAGTTTACGTTTATGGGAACAATGCCCCTGAGACCATAGATGCCAAAATCTGCAGTGCCTACTCAACATCTGACAGGGAAATGAGGTTCCATCATAAGGCTCCAGCAGTCACTGGCAAGGCAGTTGTGGCCTGTAGCTACGGCCCGCCGGAGGGCGGCAGGTGTGTGTTGCTGGGCCGATGATGAATAGACAGAAAGCAGAAGAAAGCGGGTGGTGGAAAGGTTGGGATGACTCTCTGACATATAAGGCCAGCATCACAATGTGAGTTATGCTTGCTTGTAATGAGCAAAGGCAGCTGCATGTGAACAAGACTCTGCAGAAACACGCTCCAACTCGGCTATCAATCACACATATGCCGGCCTTCTTTGATGACTATGATTCCAAATCTTTCTCTTCAATTTCAATATTAGTCTTTTATTTTCATTACACTTATTTCATTACAGAAATACATGAATAACCAATCATGATACTGTTAGCAGTGTAGTTAATACATTTAATCATGACATGCAGTAAAAGTATTAATCTTTTCAGATACTTTGCTTTGATTATCTTAATATTCGTATTCATTTTAAGCACAACTGATCCATATCTTGAACTATGTTGCATTTACAAAAAATAAAAACGTCCCATAGACTGCAATTGAAGGATGTCCTTTTATCTCCATAAGAAACACACATGTATATATATATATATATATATATTTGCTTTTCCAGTATATACAGTATATAATGGTTCTAGGTGTGAATACCCTTTTCTGTGTCTGTTCCTGTAAGCATGAAGGTGTGAGAGAGATAAAGAGACAAAGCGAGCCGTCCTGAATAAGTAAAACTCTATTCCACTCGACTCTCCATTATTAATACACACACCTTCATCTGTCATTAACACTCTCAAGCTCTTCCTGACTGCTTTTGTTCTATTTAAACTCTTTCCTATCCTTTTCTTTGTTTGTGTCCTCCTGTGTTTGCTGTCTGTCTTTCATCTTTAATTGCTATTGGCTGGTTTGGTTTTCTCTGCACCATCTCTGTACATATTCTCTCTTTCAGAGACAGAAATCAAAAGCGATATACTGATTTGGGAGTTCAGTGATGACACATTTACTCCATCAATCCTTGTGTGTCTGAGGGATGGGTCATTACATCAGGCATGGGACACTGTGCAGCAATGAAGGAGAGGTGAAGGAGGAATTCACTGGGAGCGGAACCTGATCCAGTTCATTTGGAGCGGTCCTGCAGCATTCCTGCTGTAACATCACAAACACTAAAGGTACATATGCTTAAAATGTGACCAGTTTCTCCAGGGACTCGAAGAACTAGCTGTACATTTTGTCATATTTATTTCTTGACAGAGGAAAAATACAGCGTAGATTTGTAGTCAGAATGTTTCTTGTCTATAGGCGCTATAATTGACTTGATTGTTACTAAAGCTCTCATCATGTTATTATGAAACTTACTGAGACCATTGATAGCTCATCTCTACATATATAGACAATCCATATACAGCATCAAATAACTCATATAGAACAGAATAACTAGATAGAAAACACCATTACTAACAAAATAAAAATAGTTGAGAAGTGTGAAAAATAATAATAATAATAATAATAATTAATTAAGAAATCAAATACAAAAACACACAAATATTAATACTCCAAAGTTTTATAATTGAAAAAGATTCTTTAAGGTTCATCTGAAAAATTCGCATCTATCACCCAGAACAAAAAAGTAAGGCTTAAACAACTATGACAAGACATAAAACCTGTCATAGATGCTTGAGGTAACATCTTTTTAGGAAACGGGGATGTAAACATTTGCACCTATAGCTTTGGTTAGAAATGATGTTATTACATCATTCCCTTCATTAAATACTTGTTCAGAGCTTAACTAAAGTAAAAATGAACTTACCTTTTTTAATTCCTCTTATTCTTCCAAAATGTTCAGCATTTTCCAGATTCTGACAAGCTGTTTGTAAACCTTTGACTTCGACTGTACGTTAGGTTTGAATAATAATCGTAGACTTTACTGCTTAAAAGCATTATTGTTCCAATGACACTTAATATTTTCCAGTTACTCTTGCAAAATATTAAAAACGTCTTGATGTTTCATTATTAACTGTTCCAGTACACTGACCTGAAAGAAAGAAAAAAGTTTTCATTGCTTTTCCGAGATGTTGTTGTGTTTGGGTGGATTTTTCCAGATTTTTTGAAGTTCTGCTGCTCTTCAGTAGGATTATTCATGCTCTTAGGATTAAAATTTGGCCTCATATCTCCCTTTCGCTCGACACATGTGACCCTATCACTGCCAATGGTATGCCGATGGCAAGTGCAACAGGCATGATGGTTGGCCACCCACGCTTCCAGGAGCACACAGGGGAAGCGGTATCAAACAGAGAACATCTGTGAGCGCCGGGCCGCATGGACCTGAAACAGAGGATGCCCGGGGCTACAAGCTTTACGCTGGCCCACAATGCACTGTCACCAAGACTGAAAGAACAGCCAAACATACTCAGACCCAAGTAAGGATAACTGAGCGAGAGAGAAGACGCTGGACGAACACTATTCACAACAAGAGTGATCAGGAAACAGGTGAAGTTATGTGAAGGAGGATAGACATGAGATGACAAAAACTCTGCATGTGTTTCACAAACTGTTTAACATTTTACATTGACATTTTTCCATCCATCAATCATTACTACTAAGGACGATGGAACAAAAATTTACGTTTTAAACTTAAAGCTGATCTGATCATTCAGGGCTTAATGGAACAGTTGTAGGTGTAGTGCATTAATACACATTTGGAGTCATATTTTGATAACTCTGAAACAAGCAATACGACCTCATCCGTCCACCTTGAATACGTTAGGAAGAGAGCATTCCAAACGTCAGTTTTGCTCCCTTGAAAGACTGTTCCGGTGTTTTGTCCCTGGTAAAGAAAACATAGTAGGCCTTCTTCAGTTTGCCAAGTGTGATCCAAACGGCTCTGTGATAAGATAACCAACATTTCCAAAAGAACTTCAACTTCAAGAGCTCTGCTCATCTTAGTGTGCATGTAGGTGATGTATGAAAAGTAGGAGCTGATGTTATATGAGATGAGTAATGTGATGTACAGATGGAGTGTTTTTTTTTTGTATATTCCAATTAAAACTGGATCAGTTTTGAATTACTTTTGCAGTATTTTCCAATATAAAAAGGTTTTTACTCATCAGTGTTTCCTAATAATTTTTTGCTATATCATTTGTACTTTATTTGGTAAATATTAACCCTTCTGAACACTCAGGTTTTAAAATTGATCTTTCCCAGTAGTGATAGAACAGAACGGCTGGTTGTAATAGTGCCAGCTGCCAAAAAAATGCAAATGCAAGAGATTAAAAGTGTTTTCAGGGTTTTATAAATGTAGGGTTAGATTAAGAGGACATCATCTACAACAGTGTTTTAAATGGATGAATGGAAATATTTCACCTTCATTAGAGGTTTCATTTTTCTACAATTAACGCAATTTATTTGAGTGTCACATGAGCGCAGGTATTATTAGCATAGCCACTAATAAGAGGTGATTAATTTGTGTGACTGCTCATTTCCTCCTGCTGTCACACACTTATTTTATTGAGTCCAATAATACCCCCCCCAAATTTACACGTATGAAGCTCATATTAAAACATGTGAAAGACTCTACATGTGTGTGTACAGTAGAGAAAAGATCTATGAGGATCACTCTCCCACACACACACACACACACACACACACACACACACACACACACACACACACACACACACTGACACACACACACACACACACACACACACACACACACACACACACACACACACACACAGGGTATGGGGCGGCACTCACAGTTGGCCAACTCTAACCAAACAATAGTTAGGTTCATGCTGTAGCTTCATTACTTACCTTTACTAATAATTGTACATTTTACCAGAGGCTACTAACCCATTTCAAATTTGTGAGCAGGCATCTCATGAAATAGTAACAAATTCCCAATAGTTTTAGCAAAAAATGATAATACTTACAACACAGTGAATGTCAATGGTTAGTTTTCATAAGTGGGAGCTTCAATAGCTTCAAACTCTTGGCTAAATAAAGTTTTGTTCCATTAAAACTACAGAGAGTTGACTTTACTGTAATTGTCATTTCTGAAAATAAGTTGGTTTCCATATGTACACAATCTTTACAGTATAAGAGACAATATATGGCAAAATAAAACCTTCAGCATTAAATACAATACATTAAAGATCACTTGTAGATCACTGGTCCAACCTGTAAACCCTCCCAGAGGAGCAAAAGAAAACGCCTTTGGCTCTGATTTCATCTGTGGTCATGTGTTTTGTATAATAGACTGTCATTTGTTGTCACCCTGTGGAGAAAAAGATATAAAAAAGAGCACTAGGGGTTTTTATACAGACCAGCAAGCTCCATGGAACTCATTGTGAATATCCGTGGCATGTTAGAGAAATGTGCTCAGACACTGTAAGTTTAGACCTTGGCAGTGGACCACACATGTCGCATGAGGAAAAACACATTTACATCCTAAAAAGATGCATGCATATATGGGCTACATTCAAGATTTCCCAAGCAAGGGCAGCAAGCAGCTGGCAAATAATAAATAAGCCTTCATATAAAGAAAAGGACTTCAGAATACATCCTTTTTATTCATAGAAATAATGCTTTGCATATTAGAGTGCAATTGCATTTGTTTTGCATTTTCATTCAGCTATTCTGTTTGAAAAGGCTCCAGCAAAAGGCTTCTATTAAAAAGGTTTTATGTAAGCTAAGTTTGCATTAATAGCTTTGACATATGCTTTCATCCAAGAGGCTTACAATACATTTGAGCTTTACATTTAACACTATCCATGCTATCTGAGATCAATCCGTCGTGTTCTGTACTGCCTAGGCAACACAGATTGAGCTTAAAAATCCTATAGAGACACTGTTTATATCTCTTCAGAAACTTTAGTGGAAGCACAAATGGGATGACTACCTGGTTTTTCATCTATATTTATGCCAATCTTAATTTTATTACGCAAGACAACATAATACTTCTGTCTGAGAAAGCAGAGATCGTTTTTCCCTGCCACATGTGTCCACAATGTGTTTTCATTTTACAATTCATACACAAACACACAACATTCAGTGATCTGCGTTGGCCCTCAGAAGCTGCTTTGTTTCCGTGTGGCTAAGTTTGTGATTATGTGTTCAAAAAAAAGGTGTGCAACGTGAGAGTGTGCTACGTTCTGTTGATCATTGAGTTTCAGAGCAAAAAAATGATGTCAAAAAGGCAAGTCTGTATTTATGGCTCGACAGATATCCTCCAGTTGACAGGTATACAGCCATTATGTGGCTGTCAGGAGTCGCCGCAGGGCGATCGTTGAGCTGCGAGTCCGGGTTCCCATGCATCAGAGAGAGCCTATTAGTTTACTTGTCTCCCCCTCAAAGGCCAGCCTGCACCTCCAGACACCAGCAGGACAAAACAAGGTGTCATATTTATGAAGCAGTCAGCAGCACGCTGATGCGACAGACACTGACAGCGGGACTCTGGGATTTTACAGGTGAAGGATATGATATCACCTGAGCTCTCTACAGCATGATGCTATGAACATTGTCACAGGGCAATTAAATGAAAAAGAAACTGTTACAGAAAACATTCCATGATGACATCATATAGGTGCCGGTGTTATTCCAGTAGCCTTAACACTTACTTACTGTCCCAAGTTAAATGTATTTGTATCATTTTTGGTTTACAAAAGAACAATATATTCTTGGGTTACAAAGACCAATAATATAATTGTATATTTGGACTTCACATGATAATTGTAAAGAGAACTAAAATCATTTTAAGTCATTGGAGTATGTTTTTAACCAGTACAAACATTAAAGGATCTCTAATGTAATCGACTCCCAGTCACCTGAGAGACTCATTAACTAATGACTCTGACACACCTAGACATTTTCTAGGTGTGGCCTACATTCTGATCTTTGACCCTTGACCCCAAAACAGGCTCTTGCAGCCACATGCAGTAAAGAAAGAGATTTCACAAGGGAGAAGCTCATTGGTGAGGCCAAGAATCCACTGCATTAGTCTTTGTCACCTAGACTAAGATAAAGGATTTAGAGTAAGTTTACTCAACAATTATGTGTTATAAAAAAGGAAAGGTTTAATGTGTAATTCCACTTTAGACAGTATAGTGTGAATGTACTTTAGGGTATTCCGTACAGCAGCAATGATTTCATAGTTCCTAGATGAATTCCCAAAATTAAAAATGTAACTACATTTGAGAGAAATTGTTTTTAATCCTTTTTCGAATCTCCTAAAAGTGAATTTAGTCTTTATTCAATCATCAAAAACCATGTAAACAAAAAGCCAAAAGACATCTTAATTTTGATTTGAGCTGAAAATGTTACTGGTCATGCACACTTTTGTGGCCTAAATTAAACTGCCATTTAGACTCCAAAACAAAGAACTGGAGCAGGTTGTATGTTCAAGCACCATCATGTGACCAACAATTACTTTTTAAGTATAGTGCCCTATAAGGTAAGCAGATTATTACGATCAATAAGTAACTATTGGCGGGCTGAATATTCTTTTCCTTTAGGGCGTTACTTAAATATTTGCATTTGTTATAATATCACTAGTTTACTGTATAAATATTTATGGTTTTAAAGATATTATGGAGCACTAATCCCACCCCAACCCTAAACCTTAATACTTTTAAACCACTCATGACATACACAAGAAGGCATTGCCAACTTTCTAAACTGAAGTCAAGAGACAAACTTTTGGTTTTGAGGAAACGCTGAAACTGTTGAACCATGCCGAACAGAACTTATGATTGGCTAACAATGCTTTTGGGCATTACACCCCTAATTGACCATAATATACAGACCTGATATTGCTTTTGGAACCGATGTGTGCTTCTGATGAAACATCCAACAACCAATTGTTTCTGTTCGTGCTAAATACTTTTTTAATAAATGCTACCTTATTATAACTACACATTTTTTGTAGTCTTGTAATGTATATATATTTTTAACTTGTAGCTGTGTAGCTTGTAATGCCTTACAAACCTTCTTACAGTAAAGCTGTAAGCAGATGATACAATTAAAAACATTTCTTCTTTGATGGTCCAAACGTTACAGTAAACAGAGGTACAAAGTTCCTAATCAGTTTATGGTTATGTATCAGTGCAGGTGGGATGACAGTTGTACTCGCTCACCTATAGAGTAAGAAATGCTTCAGTGGTTCCACCACGTCAACAGTACAACTAAACACTCAACAGATGAAAGCTGTCACTGCAGGAAACACCACCTGTTTTAAACGGGGATTTGCATAGAAAACACATATGTATTTCATGTATTACAGTATCAAAAATCTGATCATGTTTGTTAATGAAAGCTGCAATATTCTGAGTAATGGTTTAGATTCTGTTCTTCTTTTTCAGGTTGAGGTTCACATCTTTTTTCACCCATCCACTCATCCCCTGCAGGCCTCTGATTTAAAACAGGATCAATACAATCTCCCAACCCAGAATTTATTTTCTCACTGGGCCCATTGATCTCCATCACACATTGAAAGTTTTTGACTGAAAAAAAGACGATACAGTTTCTTCTTTTACCTTGTTTCATCGCAGATATATATCTCTGACTTTCTTTGAGATATAGAAAGAAGTGGTTCAAGTTTTGAAACCAACATTTGCCCATTTTGTGAAAAGTAGCAAGTGATATATGTCTATTTGTTTACTCATCTGCTGCCTCTGTGATCTAGTGCTGCTTCGACCAAACTTTCAGATCTTGCCTGAAAACATGCACTGCATTGGAATCGTTTTTAAAAGATGAAAGGTTTCAAAATGTGAGATGACACATGTGATTTACTAAAGCTGTAAGAAGCCATGCTTATGAATGACTGATCCCAGTGACGTCGTATAGATCGAGAAGAGCAACGGTCCAAGAACTGAGCCCTGAGGTACACCGGTGTCAAGATGTTGCGATTAAAACAGGGATAACAGTTTATTTTTTACATTTTAATTACATTATAGTAGTTTTGTGGGATTAACAGCGGCCACCAGCTGTGAAGTTAAGCATTACCATTTATCTCACAATCATCTATACGAAACATGGTGCAACATTGCAAATTCTATCTGTGTGCAGGTATAGATAACTGTTTCTAAAGTAATACAAAAATACTGGTTTATTACTAAGATCTGAAGTCAAAATTTTGTTTATTATCTGGCATTTCTGTCAGTGGATCCTACTTGATATTTCACACAGCTCATTTTTATAACAGTGCAACATCAAATTGCACTCATTAATAATAAATGGTTATTATGATTTTAGTCACAACTAATTTATTATTGACTTAGCATAACAAAACTTTAAAAGTTTAAAGTGAAGAAAATTGCCTTGACAACCTACTTACTGAAGTTCAATGACTTCTTCTTTCCCTCACACAGGAATTGTTTGTTTGTTAAACAGGGCGGTCTGGGAATCAATTCCCAGAAAATGGAGTTTGATGCCACTAAAAGAATTGATTCCAGCACAAACCCTGCCACTTTCCTAACTACTTACTGCTAAGTTTCTTATGTAATGGGAAAATGTATTTACTATATTTTAAAAGAAATGAATGATTGATAATAAGAGGACAAGATTGACAAAGGAGTTTTAGTAAAAAGGGGAATCAAGAAGGAGTTCCAAACAAAGCAAGAATCAAACCAAAAATTTCAGAATTGAAGAGGTCTAATAAATACACGATTCTCTGACATGGCTCTCCAATGGTTCGAATCCTACCTCTTGGGTAGATCCTTCAGGGTATCGTGGGGAGGTGAAGTCTCAGAACCGCAACGTCTTGATACCCGTGAACCTCAGGGTTCAGTTGTTGGACTGTTGCTCTTCTCGATCTACATGACATCACTGGGATCAGCTATTTGTAAGCATGGCTTCTCCTACCGCTGTTATTCGGACGACCTTGCATTTCACTCTGAAGATCCTGTAGATTTGGACCCGAGTCTCAGCATGCCTGAGCGACATCTCCTTAACTCACTGCTTCAAAGGTATAGGCCCTCCAGATCTCTGCACTCCGCAGAAGATCAACGACTTGTGGTGCCATCTCAAAAGGGTAAGAAATCTCTCTATCGTACCATCTCTGCATCAGTTCCTAGATGGTGGAACGTTCTGCCTCTTGCTTCACGCTTGGCAGACTCTATCTTAAAAAAAACACCCAAAATCTCATCTTTTCCAGCTAAACCTTACCCACTAGGAGTACCTTCTTTCCTAACCTACTCACTCTATATATCCCGCTTTGTGTTACTTAGTAACCTTGTTGTAAAACCTCTACACCTATTGTTGTATCGGCTATTTACCGCTTCATTGTCTCCTTGACTCTTTGTAAGTCGCTTTGGATAAAAGCGTCTACTAAATGCCTATATGTAAATCTAAAACGAAACAGGGACAGCAAGTGGTGGGCCAAACCACTGTGAGGCAGGGGAGGTTGAAATATATATATTTTTTCCTTAAATGATTTTTTTACAAACTGCAAAGGTATATATAAATATATTATTCACAACAGACAGTTTAAATCAAGCAGTGTGGTTTGTCCACTTCCAATTGCCGCCAACCCTGGATTAACGCATATGCTGGCAACAATACGTTAACCTTTTCTCCTAGCCCTAATTCTAAAACAAACCCTAACCTGTGAGTCTGCTAATAAGAGTTAGGTGACACATACAGTATTGAACAGTTACAAAATATTGAAACTCAACTGTGTATAACCTTAAGGCAACAAAGTACCCATTTCTAAAGATCTTGTAGTGTGTGATCCCTCTGTGTGCTCTGTGTACGACAGATGTACATTTTCCCGCACGGACAGAGACTAAATAAATCATTTACCAAACTTGCTGTCATACTGAGCATGTGCTGTCCCTGCAGTGACTTCATGTTTTCTAAAGAGTGTGGACTGGTGCAAGCCGGCAGCCAGAACGTTCCCTAATTTTCCCTAACGCCTCGGTGGGTTTCAGCATCTGGACGACCCAAAACTCTGTGCCAATTTCAAATAGGTTTCTGCTCTTTGTATATTTGACCAGTAAAACACAGCTTGACTGAATCTACACTGCAACCTTTCACCAGACTGTGTGTGTGTGTGTGTGTGTGTGTGTGTGTGTGTGTGTGTGTGTGTGTGTGTGTGTGTGTGTGTGTGTGTGTGTGTGTGTGTGTGTGTGTGTGTGTGTGTGTGTGTGTGTGTGTGTGTGTTTGTGTGTTTGTGCGCGTGTGTGCGCGTGTGTGTGTGTGTGTGTGTGTGTGTGTGTGTGTGTGTGTGTGTGTGTGTGTGTGTGTGTGTGTGTGTGTGTGTGTGTGTGTGTGTGTGTGTGTGTGTGTGTGTCTGTGCTTATGCGCATGGGTGTTTGTGTGTTTTGTGGATAAGAATTGCACCTGTTAACTGTGCCAAGAAATATGTTATGTTAAAAACTTAATCACCTGCAAGTGCAAAACAAGTGCAATGTAATCATACATTAATTAGCACAGCAATTAACACCATTCCCTTCAATAGCTAACACATCTACACACATGTGACTGAGCTCATTATTAGTATTTACTTTTTAATTGTACATTTTTTTTATTTACAACCATTTCTCTTTTGCTTATCAATTCTTCCTGTATAATTATACAAATGTGACCTGCTGATAGTGTGTTCTCAACACAAATATAAATGCAAATGTTTGTTTTTGCACACATTTTAATGAGTTGAATTCAAAGATCTGAAAGAATTTTAACATACACAAAATAACCATTTCACTCATATGATGGGACCACCATGTGCCTCAGACTGTGCCACACATTTTCTTCAGAAGATCAGGTTGTCGGTTGTGGCCTGTGGGATGTTGGTTCACTCCCCTTTAACGGCTGTATGAAGTAGCTGGATATTTGCAGAAACTGGGACACGCTGTCGTATACGGTGATCCAGAGCATCCCAAACATGCTCAACGGGTGACATGTCCAGTGAGTATGCTGGCCATGCAAAAACTGGAATGTTTCCGCTTCCAAGAATTGTGTACAGATCCATACAACAGTGGGCTGTTCATTATCTGCATCATTGCTGCAACATGAGCTGATGTTGTGGGATGAATGTTGCCTAAATGTATATGTAAATGTAAATGAATGGTATAATAATGGTCCTCAGGATATTGTCACAGTATGCCATCAATAGAATGCACCTTTCTTCCTCATGCATTACATGCGCCTGCCCATACCATAACCCTACCGCCGCCATGGGTCAATTGAAACACAACATTAATATCAAATAAATGCTCAGCCACACGACACCACACACGTTGTCTCCCATCGCGCTGAACAGTGAAAACCAGCAATCATTCGTGAAGAGAACCTCTATCCAACATGCCAGACGCCATCGCATATGAGCATTTGTCCACTCAAGTCGGTTGCGACGAACTGGAGTCAGGCCGAGACCCCGACGAGGACGATGAGTATGCAGATGAGCTTCCCTGAGACGGTTTCTGACTGTTTGTGCAGAATTCTTTGGTTATGCAAACCGCTTGTTTCACCAGCTGTTCAAATGTCTGTCTCAGATGATCTTGGAGGTTAACATTATGTATGCGGTGGTCCAGGTCTGGTGTGGTTCATATAGTATGCAGTTGTGAGGGTGGTTGGATGGACTGCCAAATTCTCGGTAGCACCCTGTGGAGACGGCTTATGGTAGAGAAATGAACATTCAACTCAGGAGGAACAGCTCTGATGGATATTCCTGCTGTCAGCATGCACATTAAACGCTCCATCAAAACTTTTCGACATCTGTGGAATTGTGCTGTGTCAAACAACTGAATATTTTAATGTGACCTTTGATTGTGACCCGGTTATCATGTGGCACAAATATATCACATCTGTGAGGTCAAGTACTCATGATCACAGATTTGTGAACAATATTTAAGTGAAATGGTTATTTTGTGTATGTGGAAAATGTTTCAGATCTTTGAGTCATTAAAAAATGGGAGTAAAGCCAAACATGATGCAGTTTTTGTGCAGTGTCTTTGAGGAGTGTCTTTTACTTTAAGATGCACACTTTGAACATTACTACTGCTGTTTCATTATTTAACCAAATCCTTTTGTGAACCAAATTCTTTTAAAATGTTCTTAATTGAAAAAACACTTTTGTGAAGAATTTTGAAGAAGGAATTTAAAGGAGTTTTAGAGTATGACCATTAGGACATCTCAAAAATAATCATATACAGGTTTTGATTCAAATGTGGGTGAATAAATGCAGAATATGTACTCATGAGGGAATTGTTCCTGTAAATAAGACTTTTGACATAACACATTCAGTGTTTGCCTCTCTGTGTCATTTTGGGTTAAGGTTGGGTTCAGGCTTTAAATGTGAGAGAACGGTCATGATGAGTTATGTAAGATTGTGTCAAAGCATCTGCATTATAGTTGTGTTCACGCCTCGAATTAATGGCCATTTAGAACTCTCTCAGCTTTGGTTTCTGCCGTAAGTAGTTGGTTTATTATATTTGCTCTTCCTTAACTCTAAAATTGGCTTGAATTGGCAAAATGATTAATCTGTTGTTCCATGTTGTTTAATAAGGGCTGCAATAAATATTTATGTTTTGACAGATGGGTGGCAGCTGATCGATATCAATGGAACTCAGTGACTTTGGTTTCTGCCAGTCGTGTATAGTATTGTCAAAAAGTGCATGCTTAGCAATGACTGCCGCAGAACAATAGCACAGAGGAGCTGTTTAAAACACAAAATTCACTGACTTCACACTCAATGTGTTTATCACAGCTCTGACTGAGGGTCACTGATGGCTATCGATCAGAGAAACGTACCACACAAACAAATATACTCATAGATCTGCCTGTCATTCTGCACCTTAGATTCATGTTTTCTGTGTTGTGTGTCTACTTTCATCCTGTGCTCGTGTGTAATAGAACAATATTCCTTCACTTTTTCGTTCGTTTGATCTTTCATTAATATCATTATTCATTTTTTAAATAATCACTCTCTTTATTAATTCATTTATCCTTGCTCGATTCACTCATGTAGGCCCAATTATACGTTCTGTTCTGCACTCATATCCAAAGCTCTTAGAAGTTCTCAAGAGTCTAGTCATTTCTTTGTGTCATTCAGTATTTTTGGACATCAATGCTCAAAATATCACCCGACTCTCTCAGTTGTTCATTTATCATGAGTGCATGCTGTGTGACAGACATGAGTACGCCTGCTGCTGGTTTGGGGGATTTTCCTCATCACTTGTGCCAACCAGGCGCCATGGTGGTAATTTGATTTAGCCGTAAACGGCTTTAAAACCGAAAAATGACCACTTCCATTGAGCATGCATGCTTGCAGGCCTGCGTCATGGCTGCAAAGTTCATCCTAACAGATAACTTATTGTAAAATCATGTTCACGCACACACAGTGTGGCAGATTCACAGCAGTCCCCTGATCATTTCTAATGAGCCTAGAACGCTTTAGTGTGCTTGCATGTTTGCATCTTTGAATTTTGAAATCTTCTTTCTGTTTGTTCGTTTCTTGTTCATTTGTCCAACCTGAGAAGACTGGCAAACTTCAGCTCCAGAAAATTGGGACACCCTCAAAATAATAGTAATAAATGACCTGAGAGAGACTGAAAAAGAACATGAAGATGAGGAGACAATGATGAAACTATCAAACTTTAAGGAACTACATCGAATTATTACTTGACTTTTGGGGTTCAGGTTGGGTTTAGGACAACAGGAAAACATTTAGGAAAGTTTTTGCACTCGGTGGCCATGCTTGCAACGCCTCCTGGCAGCTAGCTCAGTCATAGCAAGTCTAGAGTTCAATCCGCTTGAAAAGTGGAATGACAGAAATTGCAGAATTTTGGTCAAAGATAACAATTAAATAGCCCTAACACACCAAACAAGACTATTTTAGATCTGATGAGTCAGAGGTTTTATTTTGTGGAGACATCAACATTACAGTTTACACCTAGTTTTAAGATGTGAATCACAAGTAGACAATGCTTAATAAAGGTATATGTTAGGTGTAATACGTTTGAATCTTTTCCACTTAAGACCATTTCCAGATATTTTGTGTTGGGGTTGTAAACGCTCATGATTGAAGACTGCCACTGGGTAACACTGGTTCATATTGAGCAGAAAGTCTTTGGAAAAATGAGAAGCACACAATCTATATTGGTAGTTGACAAGCAATTGTAAAGAGCAAGTTTTACACTGTTATGTTTCCCTTCACAGTAATAGTTTATTGTTTCAATAAGGAAGATTTACTTTAAATCAACGTTTGGCATTCATCTTAGTGTATCGAAAAATTAAAAAGGAATTTACGAACCAAGATTGGGCTGTGGGTCACTGATGAGCTCTTTACATGAGGTCATCCATTAGATTTAGCTCCAAAAGTGTGCACATTGAAGAGGACTGCTGGAGTCAGATAGTCACAGGCTGAGTGTGGCGGTGGTGTTTACAGGTTAACAGTGCTGTCACTGGATCCTTTTCTTTTGTCCAGGTCAACAGCCATTCCCAATGGATAGATGCGGTCAGAGAAATACGGAGAGGCCCGAGCCCTGAGGCCAAACACTCTCCTTTTTTTTCCTCTTTGGTGCATTTGTGACAAATCCAGTAGGAGCGCGGTACTCATTGCACATACCGGGAGAACATTCCTTTTGATTTGATTATGTATGCTGCTGTGATGCAGCATGAATGTATTTGTGTTTATGTTAATGCATTATTGAAGCCTCCCAGATGGCCATGGATCCATACGCCCCAGAGAGAGCAAATGAGAGGGAGAAGTGAGCGTGATCAAACCAGCAGCCGGCACTGGGATAGCACGTCTTTGAGCCATGGTTAAATCGGCAATTAAACACGTGGGAAGGCTTGACTCCACAAGGGAAATGTAGAGTTCTATATGCTGTTTTACTTGTTTCAAGAATAATACTTTGTACATTAAAACATTAAAAGCACACTAGCCCCTTAACCTTTTCATAAATACAAAATATTGTTAGATGGGGTCACCAAACCGTTTTGCAGTAATTAGGATACAGAGCAAGTTTTAAACAAAACATTTTCGCTATACTGTTTGTCTTTGTATTTGTACAAGTGATGTCATTGAGCTCTTACAGACAGTTGGGCAATGTAAACTAAAAGGTAAATAATTGTTTTAGTCTTCTGTTGTATGCAGTTCAGCCTTTTAAACATATTGACAATAGATGACACAATAATGTTTTGGCAGTAAACATCAATAAATAATAACGGCACATAATGACAGGGTAGATAAACAAGTGGTCCCATAGAGAATATGCTCTGTAGGTTGCATATAGTGCTCGAAATAAACATCTGCTGTATAAAACCAAACTAAAGTCATAGAATGTGATGTTGAGATAATCAGCACAAAAAGGTGACTTTATCCATTATAATCTTATATTCCACAGGATGTTTTTTACATTATCTAAGATTAATTTTCTCCAGAAAATGTTACATTGCTTTTTGGGAATTTGGGTCTTCAGCACTAACAAACGTGTTTTGGCAGAATTTTCTCTGCTATTTCTGTCTTGTGCCAAACTGAATTGGATTGTTTCTTATGTCTATGGTTCCAAATCTTCTGTCGGTTTTAGCAAACTGCACTAATCTGTGTAGCTTTAAAGCCTAAATGAGGCTGTTAAACATTTAACATCCCATGTCAATGACCACTGAGAAATGTCTCCTCGACCTTTCTTTTGGCTTGTATAACGCTTCTCATTATTAGCATGTCAACACTAATAGGACCTTATTATTGCCTTTGATATATAGACCGCATCTCTTTAATGACAAAATCTCTTTACTAGCGATCACATTAACACGCATGTCTCATGGGATCTTATTTTACAATTTGGAGCAGATTTGCTCAGGGGAAATTATTTGTGTCTTTATTCTGTTCTCAGTGGACTTGTGTCTGTGGTTTATCGAGTTTACCAACATCACAGATGAAGTGGACCACTAACCTGTAGTGTTGTGCATACTCAACATACTTGTACACAACTGTCTTCATGCAAATACACTACAGCAGCGTCAGAGCAAAACTAATATTTGAAGTCATCATTCATCTTTTTCATGACAGTATAATGTGTGAAGAACAAAGCATGTCATCACACACAAGCTCTGAATTCCCTGTCCTTCTCAGTATTTGTACTATTTGTACACATGGCTTAACGATACCTGCATGACATGCATGACGATACCAGTCTAACGTTTGGAAACACATATTTGTTCTTTATTAGGTTCTACAGACCACATTTTAATTGTGCAAGGGGAAGATTGGAAATTAAGGAGAAAAGTTCAATATTTAAAAACGCTACTTTTATTAAATATTATTCTGTGTTCTGTGGGCATTGTGTTAAGTACATCCAGACTTTCGATTCGTGAAAATAAATTATAAAACTGTGATTCAAACTTGTGGTTATTGAGCATTTTGCAAATATCAATCTTTTTATCTATTTATCTTAAACACATGCTCTATCCTAACAGCGTTTAAAATACTCATATATATATATATATATATATATATATATATATATATATATATATATATGTGTGTGTGTGTGTGACATAGATGTGTGACATTGTTTGAAAAACCTTTGAAGACAGTAGCCTGTCATCATCAAGATTTATTTTCTTCGAGCTTTCTGTACATGAGAATATAAGGTCTGTTGAAAACGATTACAGATGATAAACTTAGTAATTTTTAATAATGACATCAAATGAAAAGGTATTTTCAATGTAATATTGCCCAGGTAAGGTAAATTGAAATGTAGACTTGTACCGTATGTCAATTCTCATCAGCTGAATCCCATAAAATCTTTGTAAGTGTTTTTCACAGTTTTTGATTATATATTACAAACGTGTCTTTACAGTTTAAATACCTTGTCTATTTTGTGTAAAGTCCAATGGCAGTAGTGCATGTGTGCATGAGTGAAGATCTGTTCAAAACATGTAGGGCACTACATGTATAGCTTTTATGCTGCATTGCAAAAGTGTTGTTTTCAGGTCGTGTTTCTAGTTGTTTTACCTGTCAAGCAAGACCTGTTTAAGATGCTTATTTCAAGTATGGAGAGGCTAAAAGAATGGAGAAAAGTTGCCTGGAAATGCATGTGTGGGAAATGGCTAAATACAATCATGAATGCCAACACACCAGTAACTACATTATTGCTGTACACTGGTATTTTCATGGCACACTGTCTCCTTGACATACATGAAATAAAGTCTCAAGGTTCTTTTCAAACAGAGATATATCAGGTTAACCGCCGCAGGTCACTGTGACATAATGGAGTCTTTCTGTTTTAGCCCGATTGAATTTTTACTGTTTGTTTCATGTGTTTAGATTTTTGTATTTTTAGCAGAAATTGAAGAAACATTACATACTGCGTTATTATTTGTGTTTCAGACATAATTCATTTAATTCTTAATTTAATACGATATACGATAGTATACAACATTAAGTTACAGCACATAAAAGTACTTGTAAGTTTAGGATAAAGTACAGAAAAGTCAAACTTTGTTCGCATGCTTCATGGGCCTGTTTTGGGAATGCTGTTGTCATGTGGGATTAGGATGGTGTTTTCCAATGTGGATTAATACCTGAGCAGATGGACTGTAGAGGTTCGAAATGTCTTTGAAGTGCTGCCGTGTCAACAGCACCCCAGGCCAGACACAGATGAGCAGCAATGCTTTTGTTATTGGCACAGTCATGTGCCTTTAATTGCAGCTCAACACAAAGGTGGAGACCGAGGTAACATTTCAAAATTTACACAAGAGTAAAGTTAGGAGGGAGGGGATGCTCGCTCTTTTACATAGTGGACGGAGAAACCTGCAGAAAAAGTCTGAAGACAGAGATGAGCTTCATCAGATTAAACGCAACAATCAAACAATATTCAGTGAGGGATGAAATATTATATCAAATTCTTTTCATTAACCTTTGCAATATGAACTTCTAGTAGAAAATATTTGTTTGGTTTTCAGTCTATCAGTGTATAGTCTTTTTATAAAGAGGTGTATCTTAAGCTATAACAATAGACTCAAATGGTCCGTGTGGATATCTTCTTTCTAAATGAAGTCATTCATCAGGTTACATATCATATGATTCTGAAGAAAAAAATTTCAGAAAACCTGAGAAACCACTGATGCAATAGCTGTATTGTGTGTGTGTAGAGACGTGTGAGTGCATCACTAACAAGTGAGCTAAAAAAAAAACAGAAAGTGTTGAGTGTTGGGTGTCATTGGTATCATTATTTGTGAGTCAACAGTGAGTATTAGTTTTCCATCAGGCCGGGTGAAACACTGAGGATCAGATAGCAGGGAATTCCCTCATCAGATTACTTACAGAATTAGACCCCAGGGATACACACACATATAGAGGCTAAATATGAGTCCCCTAACACGCACACATTTTAAAATAATCATATTTTGTTGTTTTGCAATCTAAACATCAACAGGTCAGAAAAACATACAAATAAAAAACTGAGTCAGTTGTGTTCTGGTGGTTAGAGAGTTAGACTTGTGATCAGAAGGTTGTGGGTTTGAATCTCAGTGTCAGCAGATAATAACTGAAGTGTTCTTTAATAAAACATCTTAACTCTGTTTACTCTGCAGTGATGGTTAACTACTGCATAATACTGTAAGTCACTGTGGTTAAAAGTGTGTGCCAAATGAATAAATGTAAATGTAAAAAAAAACTTTACATGCATAGCATTTTCTTTATTTATGAATAACTCTTAGCAATATTTCATTGATATTTGTTGACTTTTTGTATTGTTTTTTTATAGATAATTGTAGATATATAATGATTCATGAGAAACTATTGAAAATTGTCTTGTGCCCTGAAAAATATGGTGTGTTGGGATTACTTTATTTTTTATTTACATCAGTACAATATAAAGTGAAGGTCATGGCACACACTGTAGTGAAGTGAAGTGACGTGACATATTGCCAAGTATGGTGGATACTGCATTTAACCCATCCAGTAAGTGAACACACACACACACACACACACACACACTGTGAACACACACCCAGAGCAGTGGGCAGTCATGCTGCGGCGCCCGGGGAGCAGTGGGGGGACGGTGCCTTGCTCAAGGAACTCACCTCAGTCGTGGTATTCCCGCTGGTTCCGAGTCTTGAACCAGCAACCTTCGGATCACAAGTCCAAGACTCGAACCACCAGGCCAAGACTGCCGCCAGTGACACAACAAGTAACATACTGGTAAAACAAAAAGGTAGAAAATGTAATAAATGTGTAAGATAACACACAGTGGTAGAAATGTAATGTGATGTTTTATAAATATAAAAGTGTACAAATCAAGAGCTTCACTTCTAAATGGACTACAGATAGAGGCTTGATGGAAACTGGCTGTTATCCCTAAGAACAAGAACCTAAACCTTCTTCACGTTTTAAACCATCTTTTAATCCCAAACTGTTAAAAACTCACCAAACATGTATAAAACAGCAATATACTCCAAATCAATCATTGACATTGTAGATGTCATGCAGGTATCACAAATGATATTCTACATTATGTGCACTATCAGTCAGTGGGACCAGTCCAACATGACGCGTTTGGATGTGAAGGTCGTGTATCGACTATAAAGTTGTATTATAATATAAAGATGTTTAGTGAACTACTCACATAAGTACTAATTAAAAAAAATTAGCTAAAGAGAGGTTTCAATTTTTCGAAACATAGTATAAAGCTTTATAACCCCCAAGCTAAGAATGCTAGATGGTACTTTTTAAAACCTTATGATGTTACCTGGACAATGACAGAAGCAGATCATCAGCTGTGCATAACCTCAACTCATGCACACACTCAAAGTATATATCATATTCCAGACCTGTCCCGTAGAATGCCACTCTACCATTGGCTGAAAGAAGAACAACTGACAATGTGGTCTCTAATGAGGATTTAATAGTTTCAGCTATTGTCACTGTTCAAATGCAACCTGAGAGGATATTTGCATTTTTGCCTCAAGTTATTATCAACAAGCAGTTTGCACAGATTATTTAAAATGAAGAATCAATTGGTGGAGAAAATGGACCCAAGTTTATAAGTAGCAGCTGTAACAATGGCTATAATCCAATGTTTTTCATTGCAGCCTCAACACTTTTTAAAGTTAATGTGCTCTAAAGGTTCTTCTATGTACGGTTCTTTAAAAACACATCTCTTTCTTACCTTTGAATTATGTGAGGAACCTATTTTGACCACAAAGAACATTTTTTAAACCATAATGTCTTTAGAGGTCAAAGGAACTTTGTAGAGCCATTTAGCCTAAATTGATTCATGAAGAACTTTCAATCCCACATGTCATTCCCTGTTTATATGATATTAACATCTGACCCTATAACCTCAACATCACAGTAATTTTAGTTGTGTTGCATTGTATTCTGGAGGATTTCCAGACTTCAGATAAATATGTAGATGTTGATAATTGAGCTGAGGGCTGGGTCACTTCATTGGCTTTACCTGCCTGATAGCATCAGAGTCGCTGGCCTGCACTCTCACACCCTCAGGCTTCACACTGTTTATTTAAACTTAATCATTTCAAAGCATCTTTGCTTTCACCGGTACTGAAAGATAGAGCCAGTTCAAGAAGAAAGGCCTAATGCAAATCTCTTCTTTTCTGCGACCGGCTGCTTTCATGGCCTCTCTTTGTTTTACAGTTTTAGGCTGTAGTGTTTGTCTCCAGCAGAATGCTTTTCATTAATCTCCACCTGAGGGCTTTTATAGCTTCTGATGCTTATAGGCACCCGTAAAATTTGTCAAAACACATCATCAATGATTTCACTATAATTATTTGGCCAGGTATTTATGGGCCTTCCCATATTTCAGGTGTCTTCTGAGGTAGGTCAGAGTTCAACGATTAGAAGTGCTCGCATGCTGGACTTAAGAAGAGCCAGTGGCTATGTTGGGATTGGTACACTTTTCATCTTATGTACACTTACCCCAATGTGCTCTACTGTGGCAAAAAACTCCAACCAACCAGAAACTAATGTCAAATGTGAGATGTTCCTGTTTTTGTAGTTTGCCTGGATAATTTTGAGGTTTTACAACTACAGAAAGAAATATGTGTTTCTAAAAAGCACGGAAGCTGATGTCTGAAGGTGAAAAGGGTGATATGACATCCCACATCCATAAGAACACACACACACACACACACACACACACACACACACACACACACACACACACACACACACACACACACACACACACACACACACACACAGTGGTATGTTTCTATACTCTAACTAGCACTTCATTCCTGCCCCTAGAGCATCTGCTTTCTGCAATAAAATCTGTCACATCATGCTCAAAGTAGCAAGAATTTCTCTTTCAGCATGAGGCATATGAGCAGAGATGTCAATGTGGTTTTTTTAAGTGAACCGACTGTGGTTTCTGAATCCATTTTGCTTCAGGTGAAGGTTTTCCAGCAACAGTGGAGTGTATGTGTGTGTGGGGATGTGGCCATGGGAAACCCTATAGTATGGGGCAAAATGTCACCATAAGTTACGTTTAAGGATTGGGTTTGGGAACAGCTGGCACAGTATCAAAATATTTTGGACAAAATATTTCAATAAATAAGAAAACAACTGGTGCAGAAGTATAAAAACATGAAAAAGTTATAAATGTGTTCCCTGTAGACTTTTAAACTTGTTATGGCATATAATTCATAAGTTGCTTTGGGCAAAGATGTCTGGTAAATGAATAAATGTAAATGTAAACTATAGAAAGAACAGCTTTGTTTTCAAAGAGGCTGTTTGTGGCCCAAACTCACACTGCTGGTAGAGCGAGCGTTGCTGTGTCAAGCCGATCAAGAGGTTCAAATATGTTACACTACATTTAATAAAATGATATCAAGGCAGAGTACACAGCACACACACATTTGACAGACACATGAAAACAAAGATGAGAAACACAAGCAATATATTTCGCAAGCAGTCATTTATGGGGTACTAATAAACAGCATTCAAATATTACTGCTGATTTTTGAAAAGACATTGTACTGTCCTATATTACATCTAGATCTCAAACTGGTTTTGGGTTAACAGTGTACCCTTCTATTTGCAAGTTGTAGTTTAAAACACTGCATGTTTTTGGATCAATAAGAAGTACTTGGGTTTTATTTGAGTTTAAGAGTAGAACATGATTTGTTGTTTTATGTCTTGGATGCACTCTGACAGTTTTGAAATTTGGAAGGTTTCGTCTGGTCCAGAGGAAATTAAACAAAGTTTCATCTGCATTACAGTGGAAACGGGTGTATATGAACTGATGGTGCAGCATGTATATAGAGAAGAGTATCGGCCCTACATTTGACCCATGTGCTAATCCATATTTTACTTTTGTTAGGTTTGAGGATTCGCCATTTATATCCACAAATTGATATTGTTTGGAAAAGTGGGATTTAAACCATTTCAATGCCTGTCTCTAAATAAGAACGGTGTAATTCTTTAAACGATCTAGAAATATGTCGTGGTCTATAGTATCATAAGCAGCACTTAGTTGCCGTGGTATGATGCTATCAGCAGGTTATTCATTATTTAACCAATGTAGAGTCAATGCTGTGATAAAGAGAATATCATTATTCTGCATGAATAAGCACGCCTGAGTAGACACAACTTTTTTTTAACTGTATTTTAGACAGTTATTGGGGGTTTGAAATTGGTCGGTAGTTTCCTAAGTCACTGGAATCTAGGTTTGGTTTCTTCGTAAGAGGTTTAATGATAGCCATCTTATAAGGTCCTGGAACATGGCCTAGGGTTAGTGATGAGTTACTAATAATATGGAATGGATTAATAACTCTTTTGATAATTTTGGGGTTATCAAGAATGCAAATATAATAGTGATCCAAAAACAAATGGATTGAGATTTTTGTTTGTGGCAGCAAAGAAAGAGGCAAATGAATAAAAAGAATCTCAAGTCTCATGTAAGGCTCTAATGGCTTTTCTGTTTTGTGGGTCGAAGGTGATTTGGTCGCTATGGCTGCAATCAGTGCTGGCCAATCACATTATAGCATTAAGCAGCTCATCGATCGGTAGCTGCGAATGACAACCGCAGCTCATTGGCGGCGGCAAACGTCGACCCGGCTCCTTGTCGACTGACTGGGCCCTCGAGGCCCCTAAGGGCTGTAGGGGTTGAGAACTTTTAATTATCAGCAGCTCCTCTAGTGACTGAGCGGTCAATGACCATCACCCCACCGTCAACACATGCATGATAAAGGAACACAATGAAAGGTGTGTGTGTGCCACGTACCCGACTGACAGACCCACTAAAGGACAGGATTTTACACACATTCATATTTACATGGATACAGAGAAAATGCTTTTCAGGTACACACATAGCTGGGAGCTTTCTAGAGGGTTTGTAACCTCTAACAATGCAGCTGAGCTTGTAATATGGATTTGTTTGTGTGTAAAGAAAACAATAACTACATCTGAATTAGGGGGCTTTCACATTTGTGGTTCGGTTCATCTTTAGGAATGACTGCGCTGGCTGATTGTATCCCAGGTCAGCGTGTGTTATATAGTTTGCATAAAGAAAATGTTTTAATGCACTGGAAAGGGTGACAGTGCATCATAAGTCGCTTAATTTAATTATAATTACCTGTGATCTATCAGGTGAGTTAATATTAAATGGTGTGCATTAGGGTATGTTTGTTACATTCAAACCTCCCCAAACGAACCGCACCAAGTAAGAAACTAACTGTAGTACGTTTAAATGAACTAAATGAGGCACATGTGAAAGCATCTTTAGTTACTGCCAAACTTTAAAAGAGAAAAAACTTTAATTAGGCCCCGGTATCTAATTAGTAATACACATGGGTTATTTAATGGTTTGAATACATATGCTTACCATGTACTGTAACTGGCATAAGCATTATTTCCATTATTTATTATTAGAGGAGGACTGCAATGTAGGACAAAATTCTGACCCAATAAAGTGTGGGCATTACATTTAAATAATATTAAAGGTAACACTTTATGTAGATAGTCCACCTTAGTAATTTTGCATATCTTTGTCATTTAGCAGAACAAATAGACAGGCTCTCTTATATCTGAACATTACAATGACTTTAAGTAACTTTACAATGTCAACTTATTCTGCTAAGCCAAATCTTCTACCCAACCCTTACCTAAACCCAACAGCATTACTTATACTCTAATAAGTGTTCTTAAAGTGTAAAATTAAATAAAGTAAATATAATACTATATGCAATGCATATTATACATCCATTGGGAAAACATGACATTTCTATCTCTCTTTCAGAATGATGTGCTTTTCAAATTTCTTGAAATGGATGGCTAGATGCTGTATAAAAGCAGCCTAAAGAATAAGAGCACTGCTTTCTAGTCAATGATGTGACAACTTGCCAAAATATGACACTTTGCTACATTTTTGACAGGATTTGTTCACAATTGCAAAAACAAGTTGTTAGCTGTTAGCTCGGTGTCCAGCACTGGTAAACAGCGCCCTGGAGTTTAAAAATACTTTTATTTATCTCCCCAATACATGATCACTACAGCCATCACAGACCCTTTTCAGAAACATGGGATTTCTTTACGGTCCATGCTGACTGTAAGAATCATAATTATTCATCTATTTCTAATTAATCACATGCAGCATATTTAGAGAGTGATTCACAATAACATACCAAAGCACAAACATCAAACATTCTTTCTTCTTTCTCTCAAACCCTGAGGCAAAAACTGGAAGAGCCTAGTGTTGTCTTCTGCCGTATGACTTCTTCTATCAGAAGACACTTTTCAGGCCCATGACCAGCTAATTCTGTTTCCTGTATATCATTATTTCAGTAGTTTTTGACATTTATCATCTTCAGTATTTTTCCATTGAATATTTGCATTCATCATTAAAAGTAAAGTGTGCGTTTTGCTTGTTTCTCCTTGACTGTTTTACGCCTTGTACAATAATTATATAACTGTAAACTTACGGGAAAGGAATTCACTGTCTACACTCTTAAATTTGAAGGTGTTGCATGATGTCCTGAAAGAATTATTTTTGTAGTCCTTTGATCTATAATTTAGCAATAAGAAATCTATATTTACATTACTACGGGTGGTTGCAAAGAGGTTAAATGATACACAGAACCGTTGAGTCAAGCGGTCATATCAGTGCCATATCCTGAATACAACACAGCTGCAGACCAATCAGGATTGAGGAATTGAACTAATCATTTAATAACGGGCAATTAACATCTAAAGAATCTTTCTGTTACATAAAGGTTCTTTACAGGATAAATGTTCTTCAGATTATAAAAGGCACTAAAAAGAAACCTTTAACTGAATGGTTCTTTGTGGAATCAAACATGTTTCCTTTATGACATCTGTAAAGTGTATGAATGTTATAGATAGATGATACTTCTTTTAGATCATGCTAAGGGAAAACTTCATCATAAAATTTCTCTACTGGATTATAAAAGGAAGCAATAAATTAGTTGTGTGAGATGTTACTGAATTTATTATGGAAAAAAATAAAGCGGCATGCTTTTAATGGGGACAAGTCTTGTGTTCTGTTGAAGTGAGATGTGTGTGCGCATGTAAGATCAATGAAAGGGTTAGAGACGCCTAAGCAGAGGTGAATAAAAACTAAAGGTTTTAAAATCCTGTAAATAAAGGCTAAGCATCCAGATCAATGATCTTCAAATCTAATTTTCTATGTATCCAGATTGCATTTAATCTATTGTCAACTAATTTCTTATAGTTTAAACATGGCCAATCAGACAGATTGATTTAATTAGTCAACGCATAGTCTGAATTTATGTGAAGAATCCTTGCTATTTATAGTTTAAACTGTAAACACATGTGTCTGTGTAAAACAATGGACTCTTGGTGAGTTGAAGACCACCGTCAATGACTGTGCTTTTTACTGTCACGGCCATCACTGTTGTAGTCCATCCCCACTGCTGCAATGAAAAGTGTGGGAAAGAAACATGTGGATGCCCCGGTCCCCTCGTAAAGAGCCACAAGTAAGTCATTGTCCCAGTACAGCATCAGTATTGTGTCAGCAGAAGTTTTCATGGATGCCCTCCCGGGTTGTAGATCTGTAAGAAGGAGTCATTTAGACTCCAGGGTCCACCCAGGTCCCTGTAGTGTCCAGATCCAATGAATTAGTCCCCACTGCAAACTCATTGTGTCCTCAATGTGGCACGACCGAGGGGCTGGCCTGAAAGAGAAGAGCCTGGCTGATGGGAAGGGTTAGGGTAGGGCATGTAAGAGGGGTTAACTCCTTGCATATGTCACCTTTTCTCCACACAATAGGACTATGAAGAGACAGCACCATCAGGTGGTCTAATTTACCCCGGTGTGGGGTACTTAAGAAGATATTGCCCTGATTGAATGCTCTCATTACAGTCTAAACCTAGTTGAAGTTAGGAGAGACACTTGGACACCCCCGGGTTGACCTCTGTGGTATAGATCCCGTTTAGGCTGTTTTCCTGCATACTCTTCACCTCCCCACTGCTCCTAGGGGCATCTAAGAAGTGAATGATGACAAAATAGGAGAAAGAACTCTTATCATGAGCTGTTCACATCTTGACATGACAGACTGAAGTTTGCAACGAATAGCAATTCAAATTCTATTGGTCTAAATGTCTATTACTACCTGAAGGGGGTAACACTATTATTTTATTTGTTTTGCTTGCACTGGCTTAAAATACATTGTATCTTTAACATGCTTTTGGGAGTTTGAAGATATAATTCCCTCTTTATATCTGGCATCGGGATCCCTTTTGGTCGATCGCATCACAAGTTGACCAATAAGAAAAACAACAGTTTACATCTGATACTGTAATGTCTCTTTTGTTACTTCTGTTCTTTGAGGGGAGGGTCAATATATGTTCTTTATCAGTTCTTTCTATCCGATGAATAAACAAGCACACACAATTTAATCATGAACGTGACCAGAGAAACAGAAATAAATACAGAAAACGGCAGTTTTAATTTCTGCAGATATAACCGCAACACTGTAAGCTTGGAATGTCGAGATAAGATTGCTCTCAAAACAACAATTTAGCTCTTTAGCCGATAAAGTTAAACCTTGTCAGGCTATTGCACATTTTGATAATAATGAGTTATTTCTAAAGTTGGAAAAGAGGTGGTCTCTTGTTGCTGGTCAAACTCATTTAACCACACATATTCTGGTCAAATGGGTTTTCAACTACCTCTGGAAGTGACTAAAAATGGACAAACTCAAAGAGCTTTGCAAGCTGTTTACACCTGTATTTAGCATTATCCATTTGTGATTATATTGACCATAACACATCTTAATACCAAGGGTAAACTGCCCTTTAGTAGTTCCTAGTTGTATTCATTTTAAGTACCATACATACATAAATAACAAACATTGAATTAAAAGATTCCGTTTTTATCCAAGGGATAACAAATACTCAGAATTAAAATGTAATAGCATAATCTAATGTAAGTCGCTTTGGAAAAATGTGTCTTGCAAATGCAAAAAGATAAATATATAACACTAAGGAATAATGTTCCTTACCACAGCTGGAGACCAGTACTTCCAACTTTGAAACTTTGCCATGCTGTTTGCTAATGTTCATTGGAGCAATGGTTTCAGAAAACACTTCAATCATTATATTTTGCATGTAGAACAAAACTGTAACAATAGTTGGCCAACAATGCTTTTGCCTAACGCACCTCCAGCTGACATGTAACTCATTTCAAAAGGTTTGCGGCCCAATAAGATCTAGAGAACAGGGGGAACATAAGAAACTCTGCTCTGACTCGCTTGAGCTCCATGAATTGACATCTGGCTCATAATTGTTGTAAGGTCAGACAGTGACATGGCCATGATAAATGAAGAACTAAACCGCTCACTTCCTCTGGTCAAGCAATAAGACAATGGGAGGCAGGAACCAGCTCTGCTCTATTTGTACCCAAAGTATGAGAGATCCATCAAAGCACATTACTCTTTATATAGGTCTGAATCAAATCCATCTCTCTGTTATGTGCTTCTAAAGAAAAGGTTAATGTGCCATCATAATGTGAACATAAGATCTCTTTTAAAAGCGTGCTGAACTCGAGCTGAACTCTGTACCGCCGGCCTCGGTCATCTCTCCATCATTTTGTGCCAGGTAGATGCTGAGGGAATTCAATTAATAAGATTAACCGTTGCCTTACCAAGAGCAGACCTGGAAAAGGCTGTGGTAAAGTCGGTTGCTCCTCCTTAATTATGGTGTAAATGTTTTGATGATGGTTAGGTGGGGCTTAAAACAGCAGGTGTTCAAACCACAAACAAACACCAGAATGCTTTTTAGCAAGACACCAACTACTAGTCTTTAGACTACTGTGATGTAAATCTAACCAGAGATCTGTGTCGGTGAACATCAAACTTAATGAGGAAGTACTGTACCTGCCCGCCATTTCTTCTCAAACCCAAATCTAATTCATGGATAGTCAAGGCAAGCATGTAATCTTCTGGTGAATGAGTTGGCCAAAGTCATTCCTCCATTCATACACCGAGTATCCTGTTAACTTTCTGCTTCCCTCCGACATGATCATAGACCAACTGCTTCAGGCTTGTGAGTTTTGAGTGAGATTTCTCACTAAGAGTCTCTCAGGCCTGCCTCCCTGTGTTTCCTCTACATAATCCATTCATCTATTACTGTCAACTGGCCAAATAAGTCACCAATGATAGGCACCCTGCTAGCTCTCATCATTTTACCCTAGTGCAGGACACAGACAAAGCATAAAGGCTTGTATAAGGGGGAGCCTCTGCCCTCTATTCATGACGGTGACGCCCAGCTGCTTAGCTTCGTCCTGCAGACTGTGCCCTATTGTTGTGGCTTTAGTCGAAGCTTCACCCAATAGACTCCCCCAGATGATCTATAGCTGGGCGGCAGTGCCGACCCAGACCGGCTCCATGGATCTTGCTGGGGGTCTCTCTCCTGGGGTTGACGGATAGCCTGTCAGTCGCTGTCTTCTACCCTTGTACGTTTCATTCATTCAGAGGGTCTCTATCCTAAAACATTAAATTCTTACTACTGAATACAGGGCTACAATAACATTTTTGTCTAGGGTTTCTTTTTAAAATAATAAATACCTCTTCTGGTTGCAGGTTATTTGGGCATTTTCAGTACTTACCAATCCTTAAGACACTCAAAACACGAAGATGTGTCCAGTTAACCTGAACGGTCATAAAGGGTATATTAATGCTTTATGTACCTCACTGGAAATGACATTAACTGTGTGTTGCAGTTCCAGCTATTCCGAGTTCTTTACGCTTGATCTATCATGTCAAGCGGTCAATAAAAATCCTTGGTTCTATCAAAAGAGATTCAACACAAAGACCTGAAGGCTAGGTATAAACCTCTCCATTGTTGTCTGCAACAAAATAAATATTGTTCAAATTATTCAAACTCAACTGCTATTCAGTGTATAGATATACACCAGCTCTTACATTCACACACAATTACACATATATGCATTGACTGTGATCAACTAAAAGTGAACAGGGAAATGCACAACATGCAACTTTCTGAAAAGATTTGTTTGTCAGTCTATTCATCAAGATTATTCACATCCCTTATTAAAGTCTGTAATCTCTGTACTGTGCATATTCCTTTTATATTCATTAACACTTACACATATAGTTTGCTTCTTTAGTATTTATAGATGATGCTGCCACACGTTCCTGTGGAATACTGGATATCTTAAATTAGCATAACCTCTGAAATTGTTTTTAAAAATACAGCTTTGTGACATTTATGCCCCCTGCATCTTTATACGTTGAGTTTTAAGGTATTTGCAGTTTGTAGTTTATTATTTGGGCTTTATAAAAAGCTGTTGTAATATTTCTCTACTTTTTTCCTTCATGCCCCATCTGCATACAGCACATACATGTTCATATTATTATGTCCCTAACATATTTATTGAATTATTACTTCCATTAAAACAACTGTCACAACTTTTTCGACCTCACTTAAGGCAGGAGGTGGCTATATTTCTTTTTCTAAATCATACTTCCTTTGGCTCCATTTGTCAGCTACATCCCATCCATGTTGTTTACTTCCTTTCTAGATATTGTTTTTGCTATTTGTTTTTGCACACAAATGTGCCAATGACAAAAATAAATAGTCATTAGCTTTAACAGAATTTAATTTTAGTGCTTAAAATATTTGTGTTGTGTGGACTGTGACACGCAAGAAAAGGGGAAAGAAAGAACAAATAGTCTCTTTAAAAAGCGTGACGACTGATTGAAGTTTAAGGTTTGGGTTAATTGCCGACAGAGCTTCAGCCCACGAACAGATGCCACACTTGTGCATCAATAAATGCTTATAAGTTACTTATTTAGTGCTGGATGCCATGAAGGGAAATGACATGACTTTAAGCACAAGTGCCCTGAGGCGAATCCCCCTCTTTGTCTTGTCATCTCATATCTTCGGATCTACTCGCTGCCTGAAAATAAACAGCCATAGACAACAGGGCATACTGCAAAACACAAATGACATACGGCCCTAATACAAATGTTCATGCTTTACAGGCATGTTCACATCAAAAAAAAAAAATTCTGCATGTCAGATTGTGCACACAATGTTATTTTAACCACACATGCACGCTGTATTTTATTCAGTGTGAAAACACATTTTCGTTCCGCTTCACCTGCGTCTTATAAGTGGTAAATTAATATGGGATTTATTTGTTACACTGATAAACAACTCATGGTTCTTATGTCTACACCTACAACCCAGCAAAGCTTATTTTTTGTCTTAAAGAAGAGTGCTTCAAACAAAGACCCAAGTTAAGATGGACTTCTCCTCTTACGACTGTGCCATCCTTACAAGACAGACAATTATATGCTGCAAACGTTAATGTAAGTGGAGAGCTTATTTCAAGCAAATAGACAGCCAACATTTAATATCAATTACATTAAAAACAAGAGACTGTAAACACTGGTTTGCCAAGATTTTTAATTTTTTTCCCCTCATGTTGTTAATGTTGTTTCATGTCTTTAAAATGTAATTTAAAATGTACTGCAATGTAATTTAAAATGTACTGCAATGTTGTTTTAAATGTACTGCAAGATGCCTTTTTTCCAAAATGCCATAAATCCTAACCTGTTTTTAGCCTAAAAGTGATTTATCCCAATCATCATTTGCTCAATACAACCCAACATAGCAATGCTTTAAAGTGTTAGTTTGTGTTTAATCTTAAGAAATTGTTTAAAACTCTGATAACACTTTTAACGGTCTGGATGGAGGTCAAAAAATATTAAACATTTGGATTTATTTGATGTACATTAGTTCATAGAATGAGTCCCTGACATCATGTGTCATGTTATTTTATTTTTGTTTATAAGACATAAACCAATTTGTTAAACTCTTTGTACAGTTTCAAAAATAATTTTTAATCTACAATATTGTTGTCTTCTTTAACAATCATTGTCTAACATGTTCAGACGGATCTAACAGACATTTTCAACAGGAATATCGATGAAATGTATGGGTCCAGGTAAAAAAATTATTTTTCAGAAAACCTTTCGATGTGTATTTGAGAAAAAAGTAACACAACTTTTTTCATGTGATTACCTGTATTTTTATTACAATGATGATGTGTCATGCTTTCAGTCTATCAAATTGCTTGGGATGACTTTATTTTACTTCTGGAGTTGGATTTCGTTTAATTCAACATACATAATAAATCTAGAAATACTGATGAAATGAAAATTATATCTTTTGTGGCTGCATATCGCATCCAGAGGACTACATTTCTTATCCAATATGCTCATTGAAAATAGTAGCAGACAAAGAACTGGGGAGAACATGATGTATAAAGATAATCAGAAACTGCTGCAATTAAAAACTTCAAGTCAAATCAACTTCATTTATATAACACTTTTACAATTTCCATTGCTTGAAACAGTTGCATTACATTTGATAAAATATTAAAACAAAGTGCATAGACATAAAAAAAAGAGAGAAACAAAAGCAATGTATTATGCAAGCTATATGATCATACATATGAGAATCCTGGTGGGCAGAACAAGGGCAGAGGAGCTGCAGCCAACGGTGGTGAGGAAACAACTCCAAAAGAAGAAAAAACAAGACAAACCAGACCCAGCCAGGAGAACCAGTTCTCCTCTAGCATAAATGCTGCATCTCTACAAGCTCGCCAGTGCTTGCACAATAAGAGTATGGAACAAAGGAATATGAAAGAAAATAATTAAAAGAATGTCATGCATTCAATATTATCCTTAATGTTATTTTGGCAGTGGTAAAGAAAGAGAACAGTTTAACCCGTGAAATTCAGGAAATGTGAACACAGAAACAGACCCACAACAGGACATAAACATGACTATTTTTAAAAGTATAAACTAAAAACTTTCCTCTAAATATCGAAGTATCTAAAATATAAAAGAAAAGCATGTGTTTCCATTGAACTACAGACCAGAGGCATCATTTGAGCTGTTTAAACACTTTTGCATAAAAATTAACTCTTTTTAAAAGCACTGTTAAACTATTATTGTCTTATTACTAACTTACTTTAAAATGGATTCCTACAAGAAAAAGAAATATTACTGAATTGTCCTTTTAAAAGGTTTTTGTTCATTTTTGAAGCAAGACCCAGTCTCGCTTAACAGGTCAGACTTGTGAATAATTTCTTTGAAGACAAACTGTCAGTTTGTGTCACTCTGTTCTCACACTTGTTCCTTTCTCTGGATCTCCGTGTTTAAGTTGCTATTGCATTGTGGCAGATCTGGTTAATCAACTTCTATTTGCATACAGAAGCACATGCTGGTCCCGCCGCACTGACAGTGTCACCCAAAACACAAGTCAGTATTTAGCTAAAGAAACTTTGAAAAGTGACAAGCAATGTTACTGCACATGTTCCTAATCCACAGAAAGATCATGTGTGGATTATAGAGATACAGGAATGCTTTTCCAGATTAGGTTTAGTTGCTAAACTTCTGGAAAATGTATTTCAATGTTTTGGGTTTTGTATTTTGCATGACTTACAGACAATAATTGTATTCCTCCTTGTTTGTTTATGCCTTGAAAATAAAACTGACTTTAATTCACACATTGGTCTCAAACAGACATGAGTGAGAAAGTCGGCATCAATTATGTTTCATTATTGAGGAATAGTCTAGCTAAGAAAAAACAGAAACTTCCCATCTGCACAGCTGAAATGAGTGTGATTCACATCCTTTCCAGGCATTATTTTCTGCATCACATCTTACTTCTATCTGTGGTGGCATTGAGCAAAAGGTTTGCTTGTGCATTTTATCTTCATGCTAATTTCTGTCCTCTGTTTAACTGGTGAGGAAACATTATCATTCACTACTCTGAAAGTTTGTGTTTGTCTTATTTATGTGAGCCAACTTGGTAAACTTCTTTAAAAGAAATTCAAACTGTAGAAATCATTGGTCAGACCCTTTTCAAGGTCCATTTCCCACTATTAATAAAATCCTTTTTTTTCTTATCAATGGTGAGCATGACAGTGCTTAGGTTTGGTTTTGGGTAATATTAAGGATTCAGATTATGCTTCATATAAACAGCCAACATTCTAATTATGAGCATTAGTGTTTAACCTTAAATCTAATGATTGATACATAGGGAGATCCATGACATTCCCCCACAAATCCAGTAGAACAAACCGGAATATTAATGTGTATATTGTTTTAAATACAACAGTGTCTTCAAAGGGCTGTAAGTGATTTTACACACCCACTTTGTTCTAAAGAAATCTCAGCCAACTTGCATTGCTAAACAGCCCAAAAACGAGTCTGATCTACCTTCTTAGTTCTTTCTTTATATAGTTACAGAGTCTGAAATAAAAACCGGTGTGATTTTGGGGAGTTTCTATGTTGTTGCTGCGTGGTTGTTAATGTGTTTCGGGTAGTAATTTATTGGCAATAGTTAAATGAACCAATCCCAAACTACCCATTACATTCATGCTTAACCCTTTTGTACAGAAGGATGTTCCCAATTTCAGAAATGTCTGATAGACAGATGAAGTAAGAAATATTTGGCTGAATATTAAAAGAGAGCAAGTTTATGATAAATACAAACCTTTAACTCAATTAAATTTATCGTGTAAAGTACAGCGGGAAGTCACTTGACAATAACTGCATGTTATGTCGCTAGTCTTGTCTGATATCATTTCTCCCACCTTCCTTTTTACTCCCATTTCTCCTCCTCCTTTCCTTTTTCTTGAAATTGATTTCTTCTTGTTTGTCTTGGTGGTAATAAGATCAGCTGTGGGATTACATTTCAATGGCATAGCACCTTCAACCCCAGGCAAATGATTTGTCCAAACTTAATAATAAAACACTTACGATGTATTGTCAGAGGTAAACAGTGGTTGTAATAAAACGTCGCCTGGGGTAAAGACTTCTTTTAACTTGTAAAACCCTATTTGGGTTGGCCTACACACCCACGTTAGCCACACCATCGTGATTAAACGCTTTGTATTCAGACTGACAAGAAAGTCCAATCTGTACATCTGCACAGCAAGTCAAACTGTGATCGGAAAAAAATTCTGTGCACTTTTTTAAACAAAGACTTTTAAAACAATAGTTTTAAAAAGTGTTGAAACTGATCACATGTCATTTTTCTGTATTTCTAGCCTTTTTCTAATGTGTGTGACTTTAAAAGTACCTCAGATTTACAGAAGTACTGTGATTCAATCACACATACAAAAGTATTTTGATTTACCAAAATTATTGCCGAGGCACTCAGAAATATCTTTCACCTGGCTTTACGTTAAATACAAAATAGATTTACACCACAAGATCCTTTTTTCAGAATGCCATAGAAGGATAAGAACATGGCACTTTAGCAGATCAGTCGATTCTGGTAGAGAACGTGCTCTCATATGAAGGTGGATTAGTTAAACACACGTGTTGGTGTGATTCGGAACGGCTGCTGTTAACGGCCTGTCATAAATTGCTCACTCTGTTGTGTTGTCACCAAGTTGCGATACAACATTTTTGGTGGCCTGCACTTTCAGTTCAACCTAACGGTGTTCTCAATTAAGACAGCTTGAGAACTCTATTTCTTTGGAATCAGTCAAGATTTACAATCATGTTTTTCTTCTTGTTTGCTGCTTGTGCATATACATGTCTGTTCGTGGGATTTAAAACATAAATATAAACTAATGAAAACAGAAGGCCGACTCTCAGGTTTCAATGTTAGGTCTTTTTAGATTATGGGTAAGACAAGAAACGAAATATATGAAAATTTCCTTATAATGTCATGTGAGAAAACATTACTTTTCACATAAAAGTACATTCAAATATTGCTCTGATTTGAATAACAAACATTGAACCGCACTGATATTGCTTTGGGGCTGCTTACATTTGACTGCTTACATTTTCCCATGTTAAACACATGAGTTAAACAAAACTCTTTGTTCTTCTAACTTTTAGTTAGCTGTATTGTCTCCATTACTGGACTTTGATGAAATATCTTAACACATACAGAAAGAATTCACGTTCAGCTTAAAAACCAAATATTATTATTTTTATAATTCACTCAATGAAGGACATGAAGTGAAGTATTGCCAAGTATGGTGATCCACACTTGGAATTTGTGTTCTGTTTTAACCCATCCATTAAGTGAACACACACACACACTGTGAACACACAAACACACTGTGAACACACACCCGGAGCAGTGGGCAGCCATGCCGTGGCGCCCGGGGAGCAGTGACAGGACGGTGCCTTGCTCAAGGGGGCGGTGGGGGACGGTGACTCACCTCAGTCGTGGTATTCCCGCTGGTTCCGAGTCTCAAACCAGTAACCTCCGGATCACGAGTCCAAGACTCGAACCACCAGGCCACGACTGCCCGCATTCATTCTCATTTTGTTAAAAACACTGAAGTCTATTGGCTAACTGGACAACAAAACATATCCAAGGCTCTGAAAAGGGGGTGACCCATGCATTGAGTATTTTGATTATCCTTATGATACTGGTTTTGTCTGTTGTATAGACCCTTAACAATAGAAAATAAATATGATGTTGTTGTGTCTTTCCCTTGCAGTTGTATTTACACACTTTATGCATATAGGCCTGTCTGTGCTTAAATGGATCATATGACGGTACTAAAATGAATATTTTTGTTTGTTTTAGGTGTAAAGCTATGTGAATACATGGTTTAAGATTGAAAAGCGCAGTAGTTTAGACATACTGTACACTGTATATCTTCACTTGGCCCCTCCTCTCTGAAACACGTCACGTTTAACAAAGCTTATGGCTGTGAATAGTGAGTTGTGCTCCAATTGGCCAATTAACCAGTGAGCTGTGTTTGGCGGAATACTGCAAGTGTGTTACCGATATGTTGCATCCCCAACCACTTTTGTAGCATCAGCCTCAAAGAGACTGACAGACAAGAGCTGAAAACATGACATCAGTATGTCCATATCAATCTACGACTAATAATAGCTACTTATGTTGTCTTTACATGCACGTATGTCTCTTCATAAGCTTCCACCATGAAAGAAAATTGCTTTAGTTTTGAATTAAAGTTTCCATGCCAGTCTCAAACTTCCCCGGGTTCAGAAAGTAAGCATCAATTCGATAATGCTTCTCACACATGAATATTTGTTCTTGTTCTGTCTCAATATTTCCAAGAATGTGAGTGTGTCATGTTTAGGCATTTTCATCTTTTGGAAGCCCAAACAAGTGTAACCAAAAAACATGTTGTCCTGGAGGTGTCTGCTATATGATCCACTACACTACAATGACGTTTAGGGTTACACTTTCTTTACCTACGGAAACATTTGGGTGGGCTTATTCAAATTAACGTAGAACAGGGGAGAGCGTTTGTAAATGAGCCGTCTCAGCAAGATCTGGTTGATCCTTCGCTTTTAAATAGAATATATATGTGTTCTGATACTTTAATTTTTGAATTAAAATTTAAAACATGTATGGGCAACTTGTACAATACCAAACATACAGAAAAACTAAAATCAAAATTTAGATCAACAACCCCTTTAAATAAAAAGAACAACTCCAAGCACATGTGGGCTACAGGCTATTTAATAAAGGCCTTGGTTAGATCCTGTCCGTAGTTCTTGTTTAACAGGAAATAAATATATAAAATATATTGAGCTAACTTTATATATATACCATCTCAACCTGTCCTCCAACATATGACTAGAGAACTTATTAGTCTTTTTCCTTAAATGCATAAGATTGTTCACTGAATAAGCAACAGGAAAACCTTTAGTCAGCCATTATTATGAAATTATATTGTGCAATATGTACACATATCGGTGTATTATTTTAAACCATTGGGATTAACATTATAAGCTACACAATTCAAGCATTTTTAAATAACAAAAGAAGTCCTATTTGTCTTCCAAAACATACAAAATTGCCAACAGTGATCAAACAATCCATTTTTATGAGGAAAAGATGCTAAAATGATCCCTTTTCAGAGTTCAATCTTCAGATCTTTCAGGCGACACAAATTGACCTCCAACTTTATGTGACCAATGTTGTCCTACCGATGTGAATTTTCATTGAACCTTCTCACTGATTGCGTTTTGACTGCTGAAGGAGATCTGACTGTGTTGCATTCACAGATTTCTTCATATAAAGTTGTCTTATGACTTCATTTCATTCTGTTGCAATAGGATATGATTGGTGATACACTATTTTTGTCAATTTAGGCAATAAATGCTTGTACCAAGGTTTGGAAGGACGGTCTGTATAAAATATACATCTAACTGTGTGCTTATTGGCTTTCTCTTAGGAAGGAAAGATGCTGAACATCACATTGAAAGTAATAAAGACAGACAGTCTCGACAAAAAAAAAAGAGCAATTAGAAACAGACGGCCCTCTCCATGTGGTTAACACATAAACACAAAAATCAGCAGCTTTTGTTTCAAGCCAAAAGAAGAAAAGAGAGCACGGAGGGAGGTGGAATGAAACAACAGCAGATACGTCATCAGTTGTACACAGTCGCAAGCCTCACCTTTTGGGCCAAGCCCATCCAAAGGCAGAGTCCAGAGAGACAGAAAGTGAGAAACAAGGAGGGGACGTCGGGCTGCACAGACTCTACCGCATTCTCCGTCTGGTTAATATGGGTAGGCTGTAATAAAAAGCCACCATGTGCCAATTGAGCTTCCACAATTAACAGATTAGGGTGATAAAGAGGTGCATGACTGCGAGGCAGGGCTGCCCCCTAGGCCTCCAGGCATCATGAGTAGGGAGTGGGCTGCTCTCCTGATGAGGGGCCCAGATAATCTTCTTCTCTCTCCCGTTGCCCCCATTCTTAACCTCTCTCCCCCTCAAATACTCGTGCCCTAGAGCACCTCGGCAAATACCTGCTCAATATTCAAGTGCATTTGGGGCAAGTGGCATGTCTGTAAAGAAGAGATACAAAAGACAGGCGGAAACAAAAAGCGTGACATCTGCTAAAATGATTGCGAGTAAATATGTTTGACAATTATTGTTTACAGTGACAGTGGTAACAGTTCAAGAGATCCTCGCACATTTCTGTTTGCATTGAGGCAGATGGGCCTACAGCGATTCATTAGCAGCCTGTCAAAAGCTTCATTCCTAACTTCCTTATTTTATGTGGATGTGTTCAACAGTGGGAGAGGAAGGCGCTTAATTGGGATAATGATCAATTCGCCTGGTATTAATCACTCAGTTGTCTTTTATATGTTCTACTTTTCCTCCCGCTCTTTCAAGTCTGTAACTGTAAATATTTACTGCTCAGTGATGGTTCCGTGACTTTGTGTCTGTGGGCTGTATGTTAGAATTTACTTTTGTGTGACTGAAGGTTGACTTTAACCTTCAAGAATACTTGGAGAGGGAAACAGTCGTGGTGTTGTCCCGAGGGAAGTGGCCGAATCTTTCAGCAGCCAGAAAAAAATCCAAAATCATGCAAGGTTTCACTGGAACAGTTAGAGCTGAACCTTTAATTCTTAGTTGGAGTCCAGTAGGACTGAAGCGTGACACTCTACTAGATCTCACACATGTTCCCTTGTATATCGACAGTGAGCAAGGGCAGGTGCATGCAGTTATGCACATGCAAAGCGTATGGTTTGAATGCAACACGCAAATGTGCCTGACACCATCTGCGAAAGGTTGGAGATATTTAGACACCGTTTCAACATTGCAAAACAAGGACACAAATAGAGGCTAACAAATGACTCCCTATCCCCTTGAGTCTCTGTTGCTGCTGATCTGATCCACTCAATCAAATGTGTTAAGTCATAATTAACCCCAGCTCCCGTTACTCTAATTGAAGCCTATTAGACAGTGTGTGTGTGTGTGTGTGTGTGTGTGTGTGTGTGTGTGTGTGTGTGTGTGTGTGTGTGTGTGTGTGTGTGTGTGTGTGTGTGTGTGTGTGTGTGTGTGTGTGTGTGTGTGTGTGTGTGTGTGTGTATGTGTGTGTGTGTGTGTGTCATTGTGTGTGTGTGTGTGTGTGTGTGTGTGTGTGTGTGTGTGTGTGTGTGTGTGTGTGTGTGTGTGTGTGTGTGTGTGTGTGTGTCATTGTGTGTGTGTGTGTGTGTGTGTGTGTGTGTGTCATTGTGTGTGTGTGTGTGTGTGTGTGTGTGTCATTGTGTGTGTGTGTGTGTGTGTGTGTGTGTGTGTGTGTGTGTGTGTGTGTGTGTGTGTGTGTGTGTGTGTGTGTGTGTGTGTGTGTGTGTGTGTGTGTCATTGTGTGTGTGTGTGTGTGTGTGTGTGTGTGTGTCATTGTGTGTGTGTGTGTGTGTGTGTGTGTGTGTGTGTGTGTGTGTGTGTGTGTGTGTGTGTGTGTGTGTGTGTGTGTGTGTGTGTGTGTGTGTGTGTGTGTGTGTGTGTGTGTGTGTGTGTGTGTGTGTGTGTGTGTGTGTGTCATTGTGTGTGTGTGTGTGTGTGTGTGTGTGTGTGTGTGTGTGTGTGTGTGTGTGTGTGTGTGTGTGTGTGTGTGTGTGTGTGTGTGTGTGTGTGTGTGTGTGTGTGTGTGTGTGTGTTGTTGGATCAGAAAGCAGAGTCCTGCAACACTTTGCACAAAAAGAAGCCAGGACTTCATTATCAGTGAGCTTTCCCAATCGTTGTTGTTCTCTCTTTCTTTTCTTGTTCTGTTGTTCTCTCTTTCGTTTTTTTCGTTGTTCTCTTTTTGCTCTCTTGCCCCAGGCTCTCTTTGCTTCCTTCCATAAAAGTAAATGGACTCTTTTAATGAAACTTGTGTTAAACACAGCGTTTTGGTGATAGGCCCTCAGAAGTAAAGGATGCAATATTTATTCTGTGTTTGATTTCAACACTTGACCAATAAAGCTCTCAGAGAGAGAGAGAGAGAGAGAGAGAGAGAGAGAGAGAGAGAGAGAGAGAGAGAGAGAGAGAGAGAGAGAGAGAGAGAGAGAGAGAGAGAGAGAGAGAGAGAGAGAGAGAGAGAGAGAGAGAGAGAGAGAGAGAGAGAGAGAGAGAGTTTAAACAGAGGCTTGTTAAAGCTTTGAGATTTAAAAAGCTTGGTCAGTTCATTTCCCTTCAGACATAAAACACAGTTTTAGTCAAATATTACACACTTGTGTTGCTTCTTTTTCTTGAATATATATAAATACAAAATGATGTTCTTTTTGTACAGCTTTTATCGCACATATTACCAATGTGAACATTTAACATTCTGTATGTACTAAAAAGAAAAAATGTCCTTCATAAATCAATCTGATAACAATATCTGATTAAAACATGCACTTCATGCACTGATCAGGTCGAATGTTTCATGGCAAAAAGTAGAGAAACAAGTTGACACACAAAAATAAATCCAATATCGCTCAGTGCCCTATTTAAAATTACATTATTGTATGAAAATTATCATCACAATTTTTTAAGAAAGTCTTGGTAAAAACATGGCATATAATGCAGAAAAAAATGCATTTTAATTTATATATTTCGCAAATACAAGGACATTTGTATTTTTCAAATGCTATATTTTACTACAAGGACTGCTCATAATTATTTCGTTTTATTACGACTTCTGTGCTTTGCGGTTACAGGTCATAATACATATATTGTATATATTGTTTTCGTTTTTAAATAAATTATACAACATTACAAACTAAAATATAGAATAGTGTTAAATGTGTACTGTCCCCCTTTATAGAGATGTGATCATCTATCCTTAAAAATAAATGTACATTATAAATATCCTATGCTGGGTTGTTCCCCAAGAAGCAACTGAAATTAAGAATATCCAAATGTATTTTCGTTTTAATTCTCAAATTAAAATCTCTTCCCATTGTAGCTGCATTCGTTGTAAAGCTTGAATAAATAAATCAATTCCTCTAAAGGTGAAATAAGCCGATGTGTGTATTGTAACAACTGAAGAGAGACACACGAGTGATGTGTGAGGCTTTAAGTCGTTTATCAGAGTCGGGCACTGGCGATGCCTGCAGCTATGAGTCGCCTGGAGGAACATTCAGACCCTCATCATCATCCTCATCATCACCCTCATCATCATCATCATCCTCATCAAACTTCATCTTAACAGCACAGCTGCTCTCTGATGGGACAGATAGAGTCTCATGAAATAGTGTTCTTCTTTAGTGGGAAATTATCACTCTATTAATTCTCTCTCTCTCTCTCTCTCTCTGGTCTCTCTCTCTCTCTCCTCTCTCTCTCTCTCTCTCTCTCTCTCTATCCTCTATTTTTGGTGAAAAACAGTCCATTTCCAAACAAATAGAAATTGAAAGAGATCAGTTTCATCGTTGATCTACAGAAAATAGTTTAAGACATCATAAAATAATTGTTTTTCATCGGGCAAAATAAATGTCATTATATTTGCTGTCTCTAAAACCTGAGAAGAAGGGTTTTCAAAGGTTGGTGTTCAAATAAAGAACTCATTTAAAGGACAAATAAAGAACTCATTTAAAGGAAAGCATTATTCTGTAATGTGTGGTTTTGTGTCTAACAAAGCCAGAAACTTCTCAACATGTCAGTTAGAAGTTATATTTGTGAATTGCTGTGATGTTTGAAGAGGTCTTCTTCTGCAGGTGTTCTTCATCCAGAGGTCTTACTGTCTCTTCTAGAAACCACGAATCACATCATCCGATCCCATCATGGCTGAGGTTCTGAGGTTTGATAAAAACAGGCAGAGCTCAAAAGC
>CM065656.1:17491157-17581157 GCA_033220385.1 Triplophysa yarkandensis
GGGATCCCACAATGGGGAAACAGGTAATCTTGTGTCTCTTTAGATCTATGTGTGTGTGTGTGTGTGTGTGTGTGTTTCTGACTGTATTTGTGTTCTCTGTGTTCTTCATCTCTATAGACTTGGCTACTTTTCCTGCACTAACGGCTTTCTGCTTCTGGATTTCCAGTAAAACTCTTTACTTCCTGTCTGAAGTATGTCTTCTCTCCCTCTTCCTTCAGTCGCTAATCTTTTCCAGCTTTCGCTCTAATGTGAATGCTTGACGTTTTTTCTTCAACACACATTATTATTGTTTATTATGAACACATCGATGATGTTTTTGTTTGAATGTCAGCGGTTGGATTTCTGCCGTATCTGTGGTGGGCAGTAACACGGCGGTGGGCATCATCATGTTCGTGGTGGCAGCATTTTTTACGGTCTGTGCCGTCATGTCTGTGGTTTTACTGAAGATGGTGAGTAACTCTTACTGATGGTCTTTGTGAGAAGGCTTTTTATATATTGACGCCTGGTTGCTGTGATTACATTCAGGTTCATTCTCACTACCGTCGCACGGGTGCCAGCTTCCAGAAGGCCCAGCAGGAGTTTTCTCAGGGCGTCATTACGAACAGAACCTTCCAGAGCGCCGCTGCCAGTGCCGCCCAGAGCTCCTTCCAGACAAACTAAACATGTGATCCAAACGTCAGACGCCTTGCGCTCTATACACACACAAACACACACAACAGCTTATGATCTGCAGAAGCTCCTCTACTGGGCTATTTTATTGTTTTCAAATGGAAGGTTTGTATGTTCACCAGTGTGTTTGCAATTTGTGTGTGTCTGTAGACCTCATCCGGTGTGTGTGTGTTTTTTTCGAGATCGGCTGTACATTGAAGTAATTAAATGGTTCCCTGTTGTATACGGTTAGACTTTAAAATCTGTGTTAATATGAATGTTTCTGGCATAAGGGTTGCAATTTTGATTGCTAAAAATTTAGATGTACATAATCTGATAATATTGTAACACACTATTGAATATTATTTATGAGAGAAAAACATTCCTTGCTAGTGCCAAAAGTAAAGACACACTCCCAGAAGTGTTTGTGGAGGACGTGAGTGTGTGTGGAAGTCTCTCTGAATGTGGATGGATGTGTGTGTGTTTGCTTTCATTGTAAGACTGAAGGTAGGATGTGATGTCATGAAGTTTTCACTGGTATGTTCAGATGATTCATGTGTGTATCAGATTCAGCTTTTGTGCCAAACAAATCGTAATATTCACTGATACTGTTATGTCAAAATTTGCCTCTGATTTTGATCAACTGTTAACATTATGGCAATTGACCGTAAAACCTTAGATATGTAAAAATAAAACGTTGTGGAGGACAAAAACAAAAAAGGTTTTATAGCTAATGAAAGATCAGTGTAGTACATTTTCTGAACATTAAATGTTTTTGATGAACATTTCTTGTCCAATTCATTTGTTTTATAACATCAAATCAAAATTCTTTATTTGATTGAATATTAATAGTAAAGCTCTTTGATTTGAACTCCTTATATTGTGGTTTCATAAATATGAGGAACATCACATATCAAAGTTACGTAATAGTGTTTAATCCGGAGACTATGAGGCATTAGTAGCCATATAGGTTTTTTTATTATTATAAAACAATTTATTTTCACAAAATTCCTTCAAACGTCATTACATCTACATCCTTGAATGTTAAAGTTAACATCCTGTCTCATTTTAGAATCAAGCAGTTCAGTCAAGAGTTGAGACGCAGGATGAATCAAGCTATAAGATATGATATGTATATAAGATATGCACATATGTGTGTTTGTATGTTTTTGTATTAGATTTCTTCATATGTGCTCAGGTCTCATGATATTTGATAAACTGTTATTCTCCATATTATCTTTTAACCTCTTATATGCTTTGTGTATATGTTTAAACATATACACAACTGACCTTTAACCTCTGATGGCATTAAACTCATTCAATTTAACTTAATTTTCCTGAACTATTACACGATATAATAATAATGGAAACAAACATTTTAAATTAAACTTTAATTCATCTCTGTTTTAATAAACGTAACACACCCGGCACTGTCCATATCCACGTGGCCTTCGCTGGGTGTCTGATATATTGATATATAATCAGACACAAACATGCTTCAGTTTAATGTGAATTCAGATATGAATAAACTCAAGCTGTGAGAACTTCATAAAGACTTCTAGAACTACGATGAGCAAAAAACATCAATCTTAACCAATTCATTTATGTTATATATGTAATCTTATTTACATTTATTAATTTAGCAAGCACTTTTATCTAAAACGACTGACTAGTATTGTGATATTGGGAATGGCAAATTGGAGTAGGTGTCTTGCTCAAGGACACTTCATTCATTGAATGCTGGCACTGGGAATGATCCTGCAACCATCTGCTTACAAGTCCAACTCTCTAACAACAAGACCACAACTGAGCCAGTTTTCTATATGTTTGAATATAGTTGGGCAATTCCTGTGTTATGGATGTGACATTTTGACAGAAACGGTCTTAGAATATAATTGTTACCAGGAAGCTGGACCAACTGTTTAAATTATACAAAAAAAAGTCCTTGTTGATGGTGTTTAAACATCAGACAAATGTCTGTATATGCATAGGGGTTTATAAAGTTGTACAAAACAGAATCAATTAGGTCCAACAAATGGAGAATAGGAAAAATAATGATTATATTTTAATTATGTGGGTCTCTTTATGAACGAAATGTAACATAATGAATGTGACATTCCTTTAAAAATTATACAATTAAAAATAAAAATAATTCCACAACAACTTAAGGAGTGACCTTACATGCATATTTGAACAACCAAATGTATGCTATTAATATAGTAAAAAATTTGGGAAAACTTTATTCTATCTTTTCTATACTTTTCTATATTCTATATTTTTTATATATTTTCACAGTGACATTTTCACAGAATTTGCCCAGTTCAGTATGTTTTACGTGTTCGATAAATATAAGTTGCTCATAGATATGTTTGTAAAATAAAATCCTTTATTAAAAGATTTACCTTATAACTGTCTTAACAATACAGATATCTAGATAGGCTATGCTAACAAAATCAATATCTGGAATCATAATTTTAAAATGAAAGAAATATAGAGCTCCTGTTTCCACTTAAATGTTTTTTATTTATTTCATGAAAATAGTTGCATAATAGTAGACATAAACAATTACATGAAGATTAAAAAAGCTGTATGATGAAATAAAAAAAACTACTAAAGATCTTAGTGTAGATGAGTATTACTATCTAAAGTGCGTTTGAAACCTCATATAATTCAGCAGCATTGAGATACATTCTGGGAATAAATAATCCAATAAATTAAATATGACGCCGTGAATCCAGAGAAATACTTATTGTAATATATAGAGATTGTCTTCTATATGAAGCAGTTTGTCGGATCCTTTATTCATGTGTCTGTTCTCAGATCAGTCAAAAATTCAGTGATACCATATTTCTTATAAAAGTTTAGTTTCTTCACATCTGCCACACAGTTAGTCTAGGGTCATTTGTGTTCATACAGCACATCCCCGGTGTCTTTTGTCAAGATCTTTCCATCTTTCTAAACAAAACTTCCTCTTCCTCTTCCCTACAGAATCCTCAGACCTCAGACGTTTGCTGGTCTCTTGGGTTAAATCTTCTCTCATCCTCGCTGTCTCCAGGTGAAAGCTCATCTTGGTGCTGCTGGGGTATCTGGGTGGATGAATGACGGTCCAGGGGACATTCTGAAAGCTTTGCTGGCTGTGATTGGGTGAATCCCACATCTGGGCCGTGTGCACCTGCTCCAGGAGTTCTTGTATCCACAGACGTCTCTTCCGTTCCTGCAGGGATCGACTGCGGTCGTGCATCATCTGAGCGTGACTTACTGAACGTCTCCTGCAACGAGTGTATGATGTGTTTAAAGACAGCCGACATGCTCAAACAGCATCAGACATTATCATTCTATAATCTCATGGTGTTCAACAATCTGCATGTGGAACACAAATCACACTCTTTTGAAAAAGTGTTTTTGATGAAGAACATTCTTCAAAATATCTTACTCCTACAGGTTTGAGATGAAAAGTGAAATGAATGTTTTATGTGTTAGCAGCAGGTGGCAGGCTGAACACAGCAGAAGTTTCAGGTTCAGTATCTCCATGACTTACTGTCTGCTAATGGTGTCGGTGGGTTTGGGTTCGACCACTATCGGGACGGTTAACAGAAAAACAGCAAAGCTCCAGTGTCTCAACATGTCTGCAGAAATATACCTGCACACAAACATAACTACACATCAACTCTGAGATCACACATTCACAAATCTGAATGTAAAGCATTGTGCTGACACTGTTAATGTTACATAATGAAGGAATAACTCAAATCAATCATGCAAGAGTTAAACAGCATATATCAAGTGAGCATGAAATAACTTTTTACATTATGTTTGCAAACACTCACATGTAATCCAGCGTGTCGGCAGATGAGTCCTTGTTAAACATGTGATTGTTCATCTATGTAATGAGACATGTTCTGTAAGATGATGTCAGGTCACACTGCTCCTCTCTTCTGTTCACTGCACACTACTCTGAGCAGCAGAAGTTACAGCACACTAAATCACTGCACACTGCATGCTTCTGTCTTAGGGTGTGTGTGCTGTTCAAGACTGCCAAAGTGTACACCAGACACACACACACACACACACACACACACACACACACACACACACACACACACACACACACACACACACACACACACACACACCGTGAAATGTGCATGCAGACACCTTCCTTGGAAAGAGGGTGCTGAGTTTTGGCTGGGAGGGGGTGCAATTGGAGGAATAATACACCTCAGTGATGTCTGGCTTGAGGTTTTGATTAATATTTCTGTCTTCTCTGTGCGGTCAACAGACACTCTCTGTGACAGATGAAGTGCATGCTGTGTTTTGCGGAATTATTTCCTGAAATCCATTAATGTGTTTAACTGATACAAGTGCTGCAGAACATCGCTCCTTCGCAGGGACCAGGAGACCCTCGCTTCCCAAAACACAGGTGAAGCTGGGTGAGGAGAGTCAACAGTTTTGGCTGACCACCGTCCCAAGAGATGATGAGCGTAACCTCAGTGAAATCAAGCTTGTGGGTGGCTCTCTAAATCTGCAGGACACACATAACCCTTCAGCTGAAGAGCAATCTAAAAACGTGTTGCATTTCAATGGGAATAAAGGTGATCCACATTTTCCCTCCTTAAGACGTCTCCTGCAAACAAATGCAAGGGGTTTCTTTTATTCCCATTAGGCTTTTGTTTTATTTTCTGTCTTTCAGCGGTGGCATAACTGTCTGGTAATGTTAAGAATGCTTTGACTTATCCACACAAACATTGTTTAAATCTTGTGGACTGACATTCGGTGTCATTCCTGTTTTATTCTTCTGTTTGTTTTCTTCGATCATGCAACCGTGCAAGAAATCTGATTTCTTCTAGAGAGAAGTTGAACGGCAGCGCTTCACATTTCTAATTCAGTTGCTGTGGATTTTTGAGGTCTCTGTCAAAGTGTTCAAGGTATAAAATGTGTCTTTAACACTGAGACGGTTCTCCCGTGGACCGCTGACCTTTGACCTACTCAACACTTAGACAAACTCTGAAAGGACACCTGTAGTGAATCGTGTGATTTGAGAAAGGTAAGGTGAGATTATGACTGATGTCCACAGCGAACAGCAGAACGCCGGCAATTTATCATTCAAACATGCCACTGGTTTGTGTTGTGTAGGTGATTTTGGATCTGATCTGGTGGGTTTGATTCAGTGCCAGAGAAAACATGGCCGCCGTGCCAGCGGGCCGTTTAGATTCAGAGCTGTGAAAACTTGTCTAAGGGTTCCAGTAAATCCTTCTGCTAACAGGTAAGAAACCAAAACACAGGCTCGTGGTTATCTTATTCGAAACAGTCCTATCAGAAGAAGAGTGTAAGTTTCATACTGTAGACCCAGAAACGGAGAAAGCGTGTTATTAGGAAAACCACAAGAAATATTTTCCACTCTGCTTTGTATCTCACTGGTTTTAAATACATTTTAGAAATGTAGTTGACTCAACAAAACTACCAATGAAAACAAATTTTTCTCCGTAAAGGACATTCAGAAAAGCTTTCCCGATAAACGAAACTCTAAAGAAATTCAAACACGTTTTCTGCGGGTGAACTTCGTTTTCTTGACTCGATAATAGAGACAGATCGTCCAGGCTTATGTTGATGTTTCAGGTGTGATGGACTTTAGAGATTCATCTCAAAATTAAAACTCATCAAGCTTTCTATTTCATAACACGTTCATGAAATAAGAAAATTAAGCAAGCTGTAAATGAACACACAGGAGCAGGTGTCATCATATGTGGTCTTTTAAGTTTTCAGCGACGAGCTGATAGCCCAAACAAACATGTTTCGATTTTATCTCATCGTCTGGAGGGACAGCCCTTCCAGTAAACCTCCAGTTTCCAGCCATACATAAAATACACAAATATTTACTGAATAATGGCGGTGGATGGAAGGGTGTCCTGTATGACTGATACAGAGCAGCTTAAATGAATAAAAGACTTCATCAGATTTTCATCAGGATCACTCAATACATCACTCGTCTGGATGGATGGACATTGACCTCAGGTGTGTGTGTGTGTGTGTGTGTGTGTGTGTGTGTGTGTGTGAGTTTGTGTGTTAATGTGTGTGTGTCATGGGGGCGCACCAAGGCTGTGTGTGTTGCCACACAGTAAGGCCTTTTGCTGGCTGCTGTGGCAATGTGGACCGCAGAACTGCCGTGTTTACTTATAAGCTAGTGCATAAGAGAACAGCAGACCACCGGCACCGGGCACGGACCTCGGCTCATCTTTGTTGTAAATGGCTCGGTACCTGCCGACTGCACAGGGCCAAGCTAAATTTAGCAACAAACTGAAAAAGCCTCCTCATTCTTAAAAAGTTTCCAAGAGGGTAGGTACAGAAATGGACAGAAGCTACTGTCAGTAATATCACAGGTCTGATCATTGCTGTTGGGTTTTTCATTTGTAACTTTTTACTCTCTGGAAGGTGATTCAATTTGATTGATTAATTTAGTCCTCTTTACATTCTCAGATTTCTTTTATGTTTGCCACATGAGAAAATAGAAAGTGTTAACTTAAGTCCATCTTGCTACAGTATCATGGCCATTTTATTGTACAGGTTATTAAATATAACGTAAATATTGTTATATATGATGTAGTTTTGAATGGGTTAACTGTGATCGGTACAAAAGTGAATAAATGAAAAACACATTTATCAGAAAATAACCATGGGTCAGTTTTCATAGAGGGGTACGTTTTTGTCTTTTGGATCATGTTTTAGGTGCTGAATGTGCAGAAGTGAAGCTGTAATACTGTAATATTGAGTAACATTGGTCTCAGACCTGTGCTTTGGGACGGTCGGTGGATTTCTGTTCAGGTGCCTCAGGTAATTGTGCTTGGCATGAAAAGCGGGTTCTTTGTTCATAAGATCCTTCAGATGGAAGTCAGAATACACAGGTATGCATGGTCACATGACAGGACGGCTCTAATGAATGGCTTCGGTGGTAAACTTTCAGCCAGCACACAGTAGGTGGGCACGGGTGCCCACTCGGAGAGCCCATAAAAACACCTGACACTTCATATTGCCTTTGAGCAGGACCCAGCACTGACACGATCTGACCTCCATCAGCACCGGCCAAACAAAACAGCACAAATTCACATCGTAATTGAACAAATAAACGGAGAGCTTGTTTGGCGTGCCGTTCACACAGTAAAGAGCAGTAGTCTTGACATCACGGTGTGTGTCCTATAAGAGCAACATGGCAAATATTCTGTACTTGAATTTTCCAAGTCAGAACAAATCCATTCAGTGAATGTGAAAAACTGACATGAAGAAAAACAGCAGACATGCTGACTGTTGGTCAAGAATACAGCTCTTGTGTCTTTATTTTTTCCAGGCCGATGCAGAAAGACATTTGACTGTTTTGTTTGAAAACCCGAAACAAGTGTATATAACTAATTTATTCTTTGTGTGTCAGAACTGGAAAAATAATGACACGTAATAGTCTAAATACATCGATCAGCATTTATTCTCATTTTGTGTTTGAAAACCTGTATGTGACTCTTTCTTCAGTTGAACATAAAAGAAGATATTTTGAGAAAGGGACTTCAATGGTGTTCAGTGTTGTTTGTCCTGTGGTGTTCTGAAGAAGAAAGACAGTCATAAATGACACGATGGCCGGTAAATAAGAAAAGAACTCTTTCTTTTATCGTCTCTTCAACAACAGCTGAGCACAAAGGATCAGAAGCGTGTGACGTGTAGATGCACCTCTGTCAGGTTTTCACCGATGCTGCTCCTTTAACATTCACAATGCATAAGGACTCTCATATTCCATCATTAAATAAAAATGTACGGTAAATATTATCTGAAGACTGTTGGATTTGATTTGGGCAGTGTTTAATGTTTGAACATGTCATCGCCCGCCACAGTTTACACCACATTCCTCTTTTAAAACCCACTTTTATACAGGCCCATGATGATAATTGCTTCACTCCTCTCAGATCTCTTTCCTCGGAGCGCCGCTGTTTTGCTTTTAAAGACACTTTTATGTGGTGCTTGGCTTGGGGACTGTTTTCTGTGTAAATGAAATACAATAAAGACAGAAGGGGTGTTTCTTAAGAACTCGACATTTTCAAAGTTTCATTGGCAGCGCTCGCTTGGAAAAGCGAAAGATTAAGCGCTAAAATCTGTGCGGTTTCGGGCACGGTCGGCATCATTCAGCTATATCCCAGAAACATAAACAGATTGAGGGGCATGAGCACGGGGCGAACCCGAGCCCCCCGGCCCAGTGGTCCCTGACAACCCCAAACCCTGCAGGAGCAGATGAAGAAACACCGTCATACACACACAACACACCGGGAATGTGAGATGAGAGGAAGAAAGATGAAATTACTCACTTACTCGTCTGATTCAAATAAGAAGTTTGACGACATTTTTCCTCTATGATGAAGTGAGATGATACTCAACTGAGATTGTGTAGTGTTTTTAATGAACCCTTTCACATTTTGACATGTTCATGCTTATTTTGTTCACACCCATGCATGTAAATGTGATTAAGTTTTATAAAGTTGAGATTGTTGTGTAAGAGAGCCAGCAGAGATGATGGAGAACTGTGGTTTGTGCTGCCATCTGAAGGATGGCATGATTTATTTCTTCTGTCTGTCACTCAGGTTTGAGTTTTAACCCTCATGCAAGTTTTAAAACAAACATTTCGACACATTTGATTTGTATAGACTATAAAAGCTCTCATAGTGTTGATATTTGTGCTGTTTGTGACACTTTGTTGTGTTGTGTTGTGTGAGGCAGCTGTCGAGCTCTTTGTTTGGGCGCTCGTCCGTCGCTCCGCCGTACCGACCAATAGGAGACGGCGTTACTGAGCCCGCTCGACCAATCACGGTCGACCTTCGTCGCACCTCGTCGGTTTGCACGCGCGCGCACCGTGCCGTCGAGCGACTCGTATTTTAAACCGCACTCGCGAGGCTCTCGGTGTCTTATTTGCGCGACGCTGTTTCAATTCGGCGCGAAGTTTGTCAAAATGTTCTAAATAAGCGACATTCGCGCGTAACGGACGACTGCGTTCGGAGTTGCGTTCAAACGGAAGGCGCGAGCCGGTTTGACGTGAGTATCAGCGCGAGACCAAGTGACGTCATTATTGCCTATATATAGAGGCGCTTAGCGTGCAGCGAACACTCAAGCATGGCGCAATTCCACGAGGATCCGTCGCTGCTCACGAAAGAGAAACTGAAGAGCGAGCTGATGGCAAACAATGTTCCTCTTCCCAGTGCTGACAGTAAGAAAGATGTCTATGTTCAACTTTATCTCAAGAACCTGACCGTCCAAAACCAAAAACACGTGACTCCTCCTTCAGACACCTTCTCAAGTGATGAGGAGGACAGCAGCCCAATCACAGGGAAGGTGAATATCATTTACATATTCTACACATGTGCTGGGTTACAAGCACTAAAGATGTCAGCTGATAGTGTCTGAGCTCTTATTAAAGTTGTGATTCTGGTTCATCTTCAGAAAGCCACCAGGAAGACGGACAGAGCTCCTGTGGAGGACAAGGACTTCTCATCTCTGACCGATGAAGATCTGAAGGCGCAGCTCCAGAAGTTTGGTGTCCACGCCGGTCCCGTTGTTGGTGAGTGGTTCCTCTGGTTTCTCTGAGTTCGCCGCGGTTTCCCTTTCGTAAAAGCGTTTCTGTGCCCTGTTTGACAGCGTCCACGCGTAAACTGTACGAGAGCAAACTTCAGGGGGTTCTGGAGACCGCGCTGGCCGAACCCGAGACCGCCGTTCCGGAGGCCGTCACCATCAAGCCCGATGGAAGTCAGAACGGCAACACGCATTCGTCGGAAGATCAGTACAGTGACAAGGAAGATGGTGATGGTCATGCTGTCAATGAGATTGTGGTTTTATATTAAATAAATGCTAACAATAAAACGTTTATTAACTATACTTTGTTCCACGGGCGCTGCAGAAGTCGAACCCATTCCAGAGCCGGTTCCTGTGGCGAGTAAACCTGTCCGGAGCCGGGGGAAGACACCGGTCACCACCAGAACCAGCAGCAGGCAGCGTTCTAAGGTAAATACACAAACAGATAAAGGAGTGTTTAGTATAGATGAAACCGATATAGCTCTGTGCGGTCCCAGATATAATGACAGGATTTGATACAGTGATTTGTGTTTAAAAGGTAAATTGACTAACTGTTGGCATGTGTTTAGGTGCAGGTGGAAGAGACGGCCACAGCTGGACTTGAGAAAACTTCATTGGATGGAGGAGATGTTTTAAAGGAAATGTTCCCGAATGAGCCCTCCACACCAACTGGAATAATGTGAGTTTGACAGGTTTATGCCAGTGCTTTAAAGTAATAGTTCACCCAAAAATGTAAAGTGTGCTATCATTTACTCAGTTACTCCCTCTTGTCATTTTCTTGTCATATTCCTACATAGAAGAATATATTTTGAAGACAATTTGTAACTGAACAGCTGTGGCACCTAATTTTTACACTATATATTGTCATATCTTAAACGGTAAAGTGTGATACGCTATCTAGTTAAATTGTTAACTTTAGCTTATCCATGCAGAAAACGTGTTTTGGAGAGTATTTGTAACTGATCGTGTCTAAACAGGGCCACGTGTCGAAAGCCGATTTACGGAGCAGCCGGACGTCCAGTGAAACCACTGAACCTCTGGTCAGAAGAGCCAGTCCTGCAGCAGGTTTACACCAACACCAAATCTTTTGTCACTGATGTTGGCAGCGCCGCGCCGGTTCCTCCTGCGCAATCTCGCAGCTGGTTCTCTTTCTGGTTGAAGCTTTTGCTGGTGCTCACATTGGCTGCTTCACTGTACTTCGCCTTCCAGAACATCACTGCCGACCAGATCAACACCTGTCAGCTCTTCGTCCAGGACAATGTGATCATGCCTGTCGTCAATTACATCGGCTGGGAGAGGGGGGATGGAAAATGAGCTGCCTCACCTGTCAACCTGCGCTTCAGCATGCATCTACTGTCAGACTGTTTTCTATCCCTATTTCTCAGCGTTTCATCGGCAGGGGTCCAGCTATGGTTGGGGTGGGTGTAACCGATATTTGCAGTCGAACCTAGCAGTAACAACTGAATAGAATTGTGTTTCAAATAGTCTTTAAATTTGTGCTCGACGTGTTTTCATATTGCTTAGAGATTTTACTGTTTTTGTAGCGTTTGATATGATGTAGTATAATGTAGTGTTTCTTCATGAATGCTAATAGTTAATCATTGCCACAGTTCAGAAACCCGAAACGAGTTCAAACAAAGTGCCAAGACATGGCTAACATGAGCATGGTATGGTTTCACACAAATCCAGACTGGATCAAAAAAGAACTTTTTTGAATAATCGTGGCTGAAATGTTAGAAGATCTGAAATGTGACCAGACTACCAGAGACTTGTAGCATAGAGTTCAGTTGATAGAATCAAGAAACGATTTCATCATGCGTACATAAATATGATTTGTAGCATCGACATGTATAAACTACTGTTTCACCAGCTCACATGTCACAGTTCATGAGTTTATAATGTGATGAGAATTCAATCCACTAACCCTCTTCTGTTATTAATTGTTGTTTATAACTGATGTTTATTTCTTAACTGTGATTTTTAAAGATGACCGCTTTGTCTTATGGACATGTTCACCAGTATGAACTATAGTCATTCTACATTTGTTAAGGACATCTAGTTTTCAGGTTTGCTTTTATATTTTGCTCAGTTACCTTTTGACTGCAATATTTTTCTAATGTCTGTAAAAGAGCATTTCTAAACAAAGTGGGTGTACAGACACTTGGTCCACAATGAGCAGTTTAGTTTTCGTCGGCTGTGTCTCAGGCAGTGGATTCGGGTGTAAAATAAATCACTCTGGGCAGCTAACTGTGGGAAATGGCTTATTTGCGATGAATTATTTATGGTTGATTCAACACATTGCTGATGTGAAATAAAGTTCTGGAGGTGACCCCTGTACGTGTGCTGTTTGTCATAGCAAGGTCAATTGAATGTCTCATTTCATTCCAAGAATAGCAACACAGCACAGTTTCCATCTGTTTAAACTCATGACCTTCACACACATCCATTGAAGAACTACCAAACCTTAAAATAGAAGGTTAATTCTACACACAAGCCATTTCTGATATTACTATTTCCAATGAATCAATACTTTGATATGATCTCTCATTGGTCACACAGTGTGTGAGAAGCCACGCCCCCTTTGTATTGCTCTCTTGTGCTACTATGAAGTTTGATGAACCTTAAGCATTTAAGAAAGTTTATACATCAATAGAAAAAATAGATTTTATAAATTGAAAAAATATTTTGTATTATATTTATTTAAGTAATATTTTGCATTTGAAATAAAACAACACAGTATTGCTATATACACAACACAATATCATTATTACATCCACTCATCAAGTAATCATCATAAATGCAGCCAAAGCTGTGCCATAGTGGGCGGGGCTTACCGTGACGTAGTCACTTCCTTTATCCGGTCGGGGTTTTGCGGCGCTCGCGCACATCGCTCGCTCTCAGTGCGCTGCCGGTTGAGCCGAAGACGGAGGCGCCATTTTGCGACGACTTGTCTAAAGTAAGATTATCTCCTCATTGTGTCGTTTTTTCTTCACATTTGTGCTGTTTAATGTAACGTGACGTACTATTCAACGAAAAATCGAATCACAGTGTCGTTAATCTGCTTGAATTCGTCACTGAGCAGCGCGAGGCCGCTGACCTCTCCGAGTAACCTCGCGAGGAGACGTTAGCATGGCAACGCCTGAAATACGTCACAGAGCATGAAACGCGTGTTGTTTGTGAATGCAGAGCCAGCACGAGACATGTACCCGAGCACTCTGACGCAGCTCGCCCGGGGGAACCCCTTCAGCGCCCCGCTGTTCACCCTCCAGAGAGCCGGCGACTGTCAATCACAGACTCCCGTACAGAAGCGCAGACTCGCCGCCGCTGCAGTGTCCGGTGAGACCCCCCCCCACACACACATTTATTCTGTGTTAACCAATCAGTGTCCTTCATGTGTTAGATATTTAAATATCGCTTCTGAGAGGTTGTTGGGCCTTGTCATGGAGGGCAGTGAAGGACACACGCGTTTAAAGCTCTTCCGGGGTCAACTTTCACTATTAACCCATGAGGTGAATCAAAACGGCGAGGTTTTATTAATAAAGTGGATTAAAGTGCGACGGCGTCATCAGAGGACGCGATGTTCTTTATTTAAAGGGCACCATCCGGCTGTGACCCGCACGTCTTCGTATGGAGCGCTCTGATTGGCTAGGAGCGCGTGCGGTCATGAACAAGCTGCGAGCTGATTGGCTATCAGGAACATGTTGAGGTCAAATTGCATGTGTCCTGCACTTGCCCAGCATTCATAACTTTAGACTCATTATTTATGTTTAGCTATTTTAGAATCGTGTTATTAGTGTTTTATTAGCTTTGTAAGTGAATCATTAGAATTCAAATCGACAGCCTATTTGACTTTTAGCACATTTTTATTAAAAAAATGGACTAAATGGTTGTATTTTTAAGAAAGTATAATGTGATGTAAATTGATTAGACTATGCATTATTAATAACGAAGAATAATAAAGGATTGGGTATCGTTGACATGTTTAAGTTCCGCTTATGGATCTCAAGTTTTGATTCCAGTTTTAATTTAATCCTTTAGAACTCTGTTTAGTCAACATGTTTTTGTGTCATTTTCTTTTTCGTGTTACCATAGCTTACCTTCATCATGTTAAGATTAAAAGTTAAAGTCATGAAACTTAAGTCAATTTGTGACTCCTGTGGTTTATCTGGGGTTAATACATTTCTCACTCACAATATACACAAAGGAATTGATAAGGGGGTCAGTCTGTGTCTGGTGGTTAGAGATTTGGACTTATAAGCAGAAGGTTATTGGTACAAATCTCAGTGCAAGCAGACATTGACTGAAGTGTCCTTGACTAAGACATCTTACATTTGTTTGCTATGCAGTGATTGTTGGTCATTGGACAATAATTGTAAGTTGCTTTGGATCAAAAGCATCTGACAAATGAATGAATGTAAAATTTTCTAACTATATTGGTTTTTGAAACCCGACCCCTAAAATATGTTAACATTGAAACTTTCCTATTCTCCTTTAAATGTATTTACATGTAACTCTTTGGTGCAATTTTTTTACTTAAACTTGAAACATCTTTTTCGATTTTGTATCTTGTAAAAACATCATTAGATTTTTCTCAAAACATGAGGTAGACGATGTTTTCTCACACATTCTGTTCATCCTGGACAAATGTCTGAGATGTGTTTGTGTGGGTGATTCCGTGTTTGTCCTCAGAGGGAGACAGCTGTGAGTTTGGCTCACAGAAATACTTACTCCTCTGTGGTTTTGGTGGAATTCTCAGCTGTGGCACCACACACACGGCTGTGGTGCCCCTCGACCTGGTCAAGTGCCGATTGCAGGTGTGTGTGTGTCTGCTGGAGTCACCTGTGTTTGTGTGTGTGTGTGAGCCCGGTGAATCCCCTCATCAGCATGTTTAATGTTGTGTTGTGATGCATGAGCATGTTTTTGTGTTCCTGTGTTCCCCCCATGTAACAGAATCAGGTGATAGCTGTGAGTTCGGCTCGATGAAATACTACGCCCTCTGTGGGTTTGGGGGCATCTTGAGTTGTGGTCTTACTCACACGGCTGTCGTACCGCTTGACCTGGTGAAGTGTCGCCTTCAGGTTTGTGCTCACCTGCCCTTCATCGGATTATAAGATGACATCTGTGGTGAAGGGTCACTAATGTTATTGGAGGCTTGCTGTGATTTTACTAACAGTTGAGAGAATTTTTTTGAATGATTTGTAATGTCCGTGTGTAATGGCCAGAAATAAGGTTTTTGTGCCTCCAAGGAATAATTTTCCCAAAACGCATGGTTCACATTTAGTGACTGTCATATTCTTCAGACACTGGATTTTCTTTTTTGTGTAAAACACAACAACCTTATTCTTTATGCTTTTGTGTTTTATAAATGAAAGAAAAATAAAAGGATTGTGTTTTTGTATGGAAATTATTTAAATGACCTTTCATTTTTGGGGAAATGATTCCTTTAAATCCTAAGCCACTGATGTTATCCTGATGAATAAAGTCATGTTTTGTTTTCATTTTGGAAATCCAGCATGTTAACCATTAACATTGTTCCCTATAAGTGTCCTGTGAGTTGTCCTGTCTGTGTATGCTGTGACATGATTAACTCGGTGTCGTGTTTAGGTGGATCCAGCAAAATACAAGAGCATCTTCACTGGATTCTCAGTCACCATCAAAGAGGATGGTATGCGTGGATTGGCCAAGGGTTGGGCTCCCACCTTTATTGGTTACTCCATGCAGGGCCTTTGCAAGTTTGGCTTCTATGAGGTGTTCAAGATCTTTTATGGAGATATGCTAGGAGAGGTGAGCAAACATATATATAGTATAATAAATCATGTCTTTATGTAATAATGCTTGAAAGCCTGACAATACTTTATGTGGTTTATGTAAATTCTCGTCTTGGATTCACAAACCACTTAAAATTATACAAAACGTATGGAAATTCATTGGTTTGAACGATGTGTACTCATTTTCTTGACAAAAACGATTATGAAGGCAGTAGAATAATCCATCCCTTTGTACTTATTGCTAACATGAACTGTCTGTCCTTCAATAGGAGAATGCATACTTGTGGAGAACATCGCTGTATCTGGCTGCTTCTGCGAGTGCAGAGTTCTTTGCAGATATCGCTCTGGCCCCTATGGAGGCATGTAAAGTGCGTATCCAGACTCAGCCCGGTTATGCCAACACTTTGAGAGAGTGCGCCCCCAAGATGTATGCAGAAGAGGGACTCTGGGCGTGAGTATATATTAATTATTCTGCTTATTACTTGAGGTCAACACGTTCCTTAGATCCACCTCTGGGGAGTTTCTCTCTGGTTCTTTTCGGATCAGAGCGGAGACTCTCAGCAGCTTCATTGCTGTACTGTCAGAGGTGCTTGAGTCATTGACGTGTGAGATCAGTCCACCTGCTTGACCGGCATCTCTCTGTCCTGATCCTTCACAGGATGACACTGGGGCAGAACAGCTGGAGAGCAGACAAACATTTTTTGTTAAAAACCTTTTGTAATGGGCTGCACAGACTCATGATGTTTAAATTATCTTGATTATGATTTGCTTAGTAACACTGGTTTAATGTTCTAGTAATCTGGATTTGTGAATGTTCTGTTAGATTCTACAAAGGTGTGGTTCCTCTGTGGATGAGACAGATTCCCTACACCATGATGAAGTTTGCCTGCTTCGAACGAACAGTTGAGCTGCTGTACAAATTTGTTGTGCCCAAACCCCGCAGTGAATGCACCAAATCTGAACAGCTGGTGGTCACATTTGTCGCTGGTTACATCGGTAAGACTGTTTTGATGGTTTTGTTCATTTAAATATTGATTTGCCTTTATGGTAATGACTCTTATTTACAAAACCAGAACAGAAGTCATGACTGGGAGATCTCGTGCTGTTCAGAGAGCAGTGCTCTGATGAGTCTTTTAACTCTGTGTGTTTCTAGCTGGTGTGTTCTGTGCCATCGTGTCTCACCCTGCTGATTCAGTCGTGTCCGTGTTGAACAAAGAGAAGGGAAGCACAGCCGTGCAAGTCCTGAAGAAACTGGGACCCAAGGGTGAGATTTCTACAACTTTCCCATGCCAAGATGTGCTGCTAGTACCTATGTTATCCAGTTCATCTGGCTTTTGTCACGTTCTATTAAATGTAGTAGGTCAACACGTTCCTTAGATCCACCTTTGGGGAGTCTCTCTTTCTGGAGACTCCCGGCAGCTTCACGGCTGTACAGTCAGAGGTGCTTGAGTCATTGACGTGTGAGATCAGTCCACCTGCTCGCCCGGCATAGTTCTGCCCTGATCCTTCACAGGACTTCACCGGGGCAGACCAGCTGGAGAGCAGACAAACTATCATATTATCTTTTTGATTTTCACTTGATATGTCTTGATCTGGTTACGACTTCAGCGCTCTGTTTTATTTCAGGTGTTTGGAAGGGTCTGGTCGCCCGTATCATTATGATTGGTACCCTGACTGCCCTGCAGTGGTTCATCTACGACTCCGTGAAGGTCTACTTCCGTCTGCCCCGCCCACCTCCCCCCGAGATGCCCGAGTCCCTCAAGAAGAAGCTCGGCCTCACCGAGTAGACAACTATAGATATCCTAAGATCATCACCTCAATAAGTCCCTTCGACACGGCTGCACACCTATGTTTTCTATATTTAAGTCTGTTCTGAGACCCTCTTGCCCCCCTGCCGGTCCTCTTACTGACGTCACAACAGCGAGGGACAGCTCAACCTCTCCATCTACTCTATATACAAACATACAGAAGTTTGTGACAAGAATGAATGATGTTTGGTTTTAATCTCTGATGTGATCGTCAGGGGTACAATAAAAAATCACCTGGAAATTACACGCAAATCGTCTTTATTTTATCTTTCGTCCTTTGATTCCTGCTCATACATGTCTTTATCTGAAAATAAACTTGTATACCTTAATCTGTTTGTATTTAAAGTGAAGGTGGAAGTTTAACTTCAAATACTAAACACATTGTTGAGAACAGAGTACTTCATTCATGAACGGCACTGAGATCATAGTTGATAAAATGTGGAAGGTTTAGCAATGTGATACTTTTTAAAAAGCCAAATCCAGTTAAATTTTAAATATGAATCATTGTAATTTACTACAATATATTACAGTTAATGGCTACATGTCACCATTATAGAACACGTGGATGGCATATCTATAACATGTAAAGTGCAGAAATTTCAATCTCTGATCCCCACAGATGATCAATTAATCTCTGTGGTTGTAATCTGTCAGACGTCATGTCACGGGATTACTGTAAACTCATTTAAATGTCTGGAGCGGTGCGCATGCGCAGCTGCGTCTGCAGAGAACAGACTGCGGAATCCCAACATCATCCTCATCATTATAATCCGGTCATGCTTGTCTTGTGTTGGTATCTGTACCTGGGAGCTCAGAGTCTTTACAGAGAAGGTAAGAACGCTCTGATATGAATCTTGTGTTTAAATAAGAGCAATAATCTATGTGTGTCTCAGTGACCTTGACAAGTGCACACCAGGAGTTTGTTTGTGTTATAAAAACTCTTGCATCACATCATCAGCTGTCACTTTTCTCCTGTATGTGCAGGTAAGTGCTCTCAGGCTCTGTGATATTACAGAGAACTTCTACACATGTGATGTAAGGCCACACAACACACAGCAGTGCTTTGGGAGTTGTTGTTTGGGAGGTTAGAGAGCAGAGGGATAATTATTCTTATAAATGATTTAACAAACATAATGCAAATGCCTGAAATATTTTTTCTAAGAATGTTTATTATTAGATGATAAACACATTCCCTTTAATTGACCTTGTGTATTGTTTTGAGACGTAGTTGGTTTGCTGTTTTAATCTGAGACTGTACAATTATCACATCATGTATAAATGCATTTTATTTGACCCAAGACCAAACTTGGCAAGTTGTGTGATGTTTTGTGTTTTTGTCCAGTGTTGAATATGGCATCAGTTCTTCAGAAACTCATCACTCCGCTCTTCGTCGGTCCATCCGAGCCTCCCAGAAATAAAGTGACCGTGGTTGGTGTGGGTCAGGTGGGCATGGCGTGTGCCGTCAGCATCATCCTGCGGGTGAGAATCTGTCATGCCAACACGTTCATCACTGTGACGTGTTGTATTTTCCATTAGGTGAACTTTGTGACTATAGCACAATGTATTCCAGAACAAATTCCCTGTTTATTTATCGGTTGTACAAACACGTGATGCTCTTGTACAACCAAAGCTTTCAATGTGCATTGACAAAACACAACAAAATTTGTGCAGTAAGGCTCATGTCATCATTTAAGTATATCTCTGTAATGCTAACATCACGTCTTTGAGTGGAAATTATAAATTGCATACATTTGTAATGTGTGTTTGTCTTTAGGAGCTGGCGGATGAGCTGGCATTGGTGGACGTCATGGAGGACAAACTGAAGGGTGAGATGATGGACCTCCAGCACGGAAGTCTCTTCTTAAAGACACCCAAGATCGTCTCAGGCAAAGGTAGCACATGTTACCACTTATTTAGAGGGTTTTGACTCCAGACTGACGTCTAATCTCTCAGATTACAGTGTGACCGCCGGCTCTCGTATCGTGGTGGTGACCGCAGGCGCTCGGCAACAGGAGGGCGAGAGCAGACTGAATCTGGTGCAGAGAAACGTCAACATCTTCAGAAACATCATCCCTCAGATCATCAAATACAGTCCTAACTGCACCATCATCGTCGTCTCTAATCCGGGTACAAACCCTCATTTTCCTAAACTGTTCATTTCTGAGCTTACTCACTTCTAACACATCATCTCCTGCTCACTTAGTTGACATTATGACTTATGTCACATGGAAGTTGAGTGGTCTGCCTAAACATCGCATCATTGGCAGTGGAACTAATCTGGACTCTGCCCGCTTCCGTTACCTGATGGCTGAGCGTTTAGGGATTCATCCCAGCAGTTTCAACGGCTGGATACTTGGAGAACATGGAGACTCCAGCGGTGAGTCTGTCATGAACTTATATTTCATCATAAGTGACTCAATGAGTTTATGTTGAGAAAAATGTTTAATGCAGTTCCTGTGTGGAGTGGCACAAATGTGGCAGGTGTCAATCTGCAGAAACTCAATCCAGATATCGGCAAAGACACAGATCGGGAGAACTGGAAAGAAACTCATAAGATGGTTGTGGACAGGTACAGTTAAAAGATCTAAAAAGACTGAGGCTGAAGACAGAGTTTTTCAGGTTTTGTATCACCCCGTGTTTAGTGCTTACGAGGTGATTCGACTGAAGGGTTACACCAACTGGGCCATCGGTCTGAGTGTGGCAGACCTGACCGAGAGCCTGATGAAGAACCTTAACCGGGTTCATCCGGTTTCCACTATGGTGAAGGTCAGTCACCTTGACGTTCAAGTAAAAGCACAAAAGCTGATGTGATGATTGATTTTGTATGTGTTTGTTTCAGGGTATGTACGGGATCAGTAATGAAGTGTACCTGAGTCTGCCTTGTGTGTTAAACAGCTCTGGAGTGAACAGTGTCATCAATATGACGCTGACCGATCATGAGGTTTCACAGCTGAAGAACAGTGCTGATACACTCTGGAACATCCAGAAAGATCTTAAAGATGTATGACAATAACAGCATGATATCACATGGCCTGGATTGTGCGTTTAAAGTTATAATCAGAAAACACGCTTGTTTATCAGCTTTAATAAAAACCTAGCACATCTAGAGATCAGTTTTGTGTAATGTTTGAACAGAGTGCTTGTTTTAATATTATTGTCCATATGAATGAATAGCTGGAGGGTGTTAAAATGTCATATATATATATATAATACAGGAAAACAACACAGAAAATGTTCACAAAGTCAACAATTAATCAACTCAATAAACTAAGGCTAGCTTCTACTTGTCTGGTGGTTCTTTGCCTCAATGTCATGCATTGCCATCTGTGTATTATTACTTACAGAAGTGACAAATGTTTGAAAACTGACAGCTGTAGCATAAAGGATATAATCCATTTATTAAATTTTAGTCTGTAAAAATGTACAGTGGTCTCACATTGTAAATATTTACAAATACAGTCATTCATCACACAGGGTTCCTCTCCATCATGAGGAGATGAAGGAAAGTTCACTCCGGCAGCTGGAGATCCAGTGGAAATAGTCCAAATATTCCCAATTTAAAAAAGTAAATCAGTTGGCACGTAAAAGCGCGGTAAAAAAGTAACACTTTCATTCAGAACGCAATGATTCTCTATGTCAGAGGTTTGATTGTTGGGAAGTTTCAGGGCGGATCGCTGTCGCTCTGGAGAACAAGTCCCAAAAAAACTTTATCCACAAGTCAAGTATCAAAAAGTCTTTCATTCCAAGAGTACTCAACCACAATCCAGAAACACACTTTACAAATATAAATATGAGACACTCATAGAAAACTAAAAACTAAGAAAAACAGAAGCCAGTAACTGTTATACCATTGCGTTGCTCTCACCAACTTTATCCACTAACTGAAAGAGAAACAGAGACATAATGTAAAAGCCAAACTCCAGAATATTTTGAATCTGTTGATGACAAAACTCACCCCTTTAATACCCGGAAGATTCAGTATAGATCCAAGTATAGGAACCCGTCTGATGAAACCAACAGCTACTGGGAAAAACCCCCTGAAGACAAACACGAGAAATCAAAATATATCTACATATATATGAAGAGCTCTTTCCCAAAACAAGAGAAGTGAAATATTAGTTTGTCATCCATTTTATTGCGTAGTAAACCTATTCTCTGCTCCATTAAAGTGGAATGCCAAATATATATATATATTTTCTTATTTTAAATGTTCTGCAAGATTAAAAAAATGTTCAGAGCGCTATAAATTCTGAACCTGTTTTTAGCCTATATGCTGTATGTCCTCTTGAACGATCATAATTTGTTCAATGCAATACAGCATGGCAATACTTTAAACTCTATTGACATTGTTAATGGTCTGGATGAGCTGGTAAGATCTACAACTGAGGAAAAAACACCCAGACTGGACATCTGTATTTATTTGATGTATATCAAAGAGTTCCTGATGTCAAACATTTCATGTTATTTTTAGTGGGGTTTTTTTCTAAGACGTAAGGGAACATTTTTAAAACAAAAACAGGATGGAGAAAAAAATCGATAATGTACAATATTGTTGTCTTATTTAACAAACATTATTTAACATGTTCAAACTAAGCCAACAGACAATTGGGATGAATCAAATATTAACAAAATGAATGGGTCCAGGTAAAAAAGTCAAACTCAATCAAATGGATTTCTCATCTTGGAAAAGAGCTCTTATGATGCCGATAACTGTGCCCAGCTCAAGTCTGAACACCGCAAAGACAGTGTAACTTATTTGTTTGAACTGGTTAATAAACAATATGATTCAAGTGCATTTCTCTACTAATGTGACATTAATAAAATAGGAGTATGATAAAGCCCATCCACACATTCTATAATCACCTGAAAAGCAGGAAAAATCCGTAGACCTCCAGCACAACACCTATGATGGGCCATCCGATGAGCACCACAAACACTCCTCCCAGAAAGAAACCTGTGGCTTTTATCTTATGCCGCTGGAAAAAGAATCGAAACGTCCGCTCCAGCCCGATGACAAAAGACAGACCTGCAACAAACAAGATCTACAAACACACAGACAGTCTTAAGGGCATCTTTATTTCAACACATTTTTATTGTGAGTGAGTGAGTGAGTGTGTGTGTGTGTGAGAGAGAGTGAGTGCATGAGAGTGTGTGTGCGTGTATGAGAGTGAGTGATTGTGTGTGCGTGTGTGAAAGTGAGTGCATGTGTGTGTGCATATGTGTGTGTGTGAAAGTGAGTGCATGTTTGTGTGCATATGTGTGTGTGTATGAGAGTGAGTGAGTGCATGAGAGTGAGTGAGTGCGTGTGTGTGTGTGTGTGTGTGTAAGAGAGTGCGTGTGTGTGAGAGTGTGAGTGAGTGAGTGTGTGTGAGAGTGTGAGTGAGTGAGTGTGTGTGAGAGTGTGAGTGAGTGAGTGTGTGTGAGAGAGTGAGTGCATGTGTGTGTGCCCGTGTGATAGAGAGAGTGAGTGAGTGCATGAGTGAGTGCGTGAGTGCATGAGTGTGCGTGAGTGCATGAGTGTGCGTGAGTGCATGAGTGAGTGAGTGAGTGAGTGCATGAGTGTGCGTGAGTGCATGAGTGTGCGTGAGTGAGTGCATGAGTGTGCGTGAGTGAATGCATGTGCGCGTGAGTGAATGCATGTGCGCGTGAGTGATTGAGTGAGTGAGTGCATGAGTGTGCGTGTGTGTGATTGAGTGAGTGAGTGAATGCGTGTGTATGAGTGTGCGTGAGTGAACGCATGTGCGCGTGAGTGATTGAGTGAGTGAGTGCATGAGTGTGCGTGTGTATTTGTGTGTAAGAGAGAGATTGAGTGCATGAGAGTTTGAGTGTGTGTGTGTTTGTGTATGTGTGAGAGAGAGAGAGAGAGAGTGAGAGAGAGATTGAGTGTGTGTGTGTGTGTGTGTGTGTGAAAGAGAGAGAGATTGAGTGTGTGTGTGTTTGTGTGTGAAAGAGAGAGAGATTGAGTGTGTGTGTGTGTGTGTGAAAGAGAGAGAGATTGAGTGTGTGTGTGTACTCACATTTCCAATGGCTAAGAGAGCTTTATCAAAGAAGAGAATCATCCCAAAGAAGAGGAAGAACACTCCAAATCCTGTCAAGCCCATCCCAATCTCTGTTGAAACACACACAATAACAACACAATAACAACACAATAACAACACAACACTATGCTCTATACTCTACTGCAGTAATATCATTATCACAAGTCATAGTTCCCATCATTATCACCATGGTAACATCATGATGCCCGTGATCAGTGATAACAGCATAGAGATAAGGAACAATAAGGCCACACGACTTCATTCATTCACACTCAACACTTCACACGACAGGAACACAGCCCAACAAACACGACACACGGTGAATAAACACCACTGAACTTACTCTGAGAGTCTGATAAGGAAATCATGTTTTTTTCTGACGTGTATCTCTGGAGTATTGTGTGCTGTGTGTCACAAACTGCTCTGGTTACCCGAGCGCCACGACACCGGAAACACGTAGGCACGCATTACGTCACCACGCAGTCCGTGTCCTCCCTTACGTTTTTCGGTCATCCTTCGTGATTTGTTTGAACGGCTTGCTTAATATTTTATAATAATTATTATAATTTATTATATTTTAACGTATATTATCCATCTTAAAGTAATTATAAAGTGAAATAAGTACACCGTTAATATTAAAAATGATGTTTCATGACGACTTCGAATCTCTCTAAAGTTTGAATGATGGGAAATGTAGTTTTTATCGGCTCTGGATTGAGCTTGAGGTCGACAGATAAAACTACAAAGACCCAGAATGCTTAGCGGCGCGTCCCGGAAGTGTCCGTGAAGAGCAGTGTGTCACTCACAATGCACACATCCAGAGAAGTGTTGAAATAACATTAATAACATTAAACATGAATACTGTTTGTGCTGTTATATTGGTGTTTGTCGGTTGCTGCAGTAATGTTGTGTTTCTGGAACTTTTAGTGCGGTAAGTGTTGCTCTTCTCATCTCTGTTCAATGTATGAAAGCTCATCGTTGTTCCTCTGTTGTCCTCAGGGATTTTCCCGGATGTGGGAACATTGTGACATTTGCTCAGTTTGCTTTCATTGCATTGGAGGGCTTCATCTTCGAGAGCAACTTTGGACACAAGAAGCCACAGATTCCAATCAGGTGATTTGGTATTGATCGGAGTGATTGATTAGTTCAGGAATGAACTTTATTACAGGTGGATTGTGTGACCTTTGACACATCATCTGCACTGCACTTTGTCACTCATTTCTAGGCTTCTGTGCACACGTCACTTTGGTCCATGATCTTGTCATTGTGTCTTATTTTCTGTATCTTTGCAGTAACTATGTTGTCATGGTTTCTGTATCTTTGCAGTAACCATGTTGTCATGGTTTCTGTATCTTTGCAGTAACTATGTTGTCATGGTTTCTGTATCTTTGCAGTGACTATGTTGTCATGGTTTCTGTATCTTTGCAGTGACTATGTTGTCATGGTTTCTGTATCTTTGCAGTAACTATGTTGTCATGGTTTCTGTATCTTTGCAGTGACTATGTTGTCATGGTTTCTGTATCTTTGCAGTAACTATGTTGTCATGGTTTCTGTATCTTTGCAGTGACTATGTTGTCATGGTTTCTGTATCTTTGCAGTAACTATGTTGTCATGGTTTCTGTATCTTTGCAGTAACCATGTTGTCATGGTTTCTGTATCTTTGCAGTAACTATGTTGTCATGGTTTCTGTATCTTTGCAGTAACTATGTTGTCATGGTTTCTGTATCTTTGCAGTGACTATGTTGTCATGGTTTCTGTATCTTTGCAGTAACTATGTTGTCATGGTTTCTGTATCTTTGCAGTAACTATGTTGTCATGGTTTCTGTATCTTTGCAGTGACTATGTTGTCATGGTTTCTGTATCTTTGCTGTGACTATGTTGTCATGGTTTCTGTATCTTTGCAGTAACTATGTTGTCATGGTTTCTGTATCTTTGCAGTGACTATGTTGTCATGGTTTCTGTATCTTTGCAGTGACTATGTTGTCATGGTTTCTGTATCTTTGCTGTGACTATGTTGTCATGGTTTCTGTATCTTTGCAGTAACTATGTTGTCATGGTTTCTGTATCTTTGCAGTGACTATGTTGTCATGGTTTCTGTATCTTTGCAGTGACTATGTTGTCATGGTTTCTGTATCTTTGCTGTGACTATGTTGTCATGGTTTCTGTATCTTTGCAGTAACTATGTTGTCATGGTTTCTGTATCTTTGCAGTGACTATGTTGTCATGGTTTCTGTATCTTTGCAGTAACTATGTTGTCATGGTTTCTGTATCTTTGCAGTAACTATGTTGTCATGGTTTCTGTATCTTTGCAGTGACTATGTTGTCATGGTTTCTGTATCTTTGCTGTGACTATGTTGTCATGGTTTCTGTATCTTTGCAGTAACTATGTTGTCATGGTTTCTGTATCTTTGCAGTGACTATGTTGTCATGGTTTCTGTATCTTTGCAGTGACTATGTTGTCATGGTTTCTGTATCTTTGCTGTGACTATGTTGTCATGGTTTCTGTATCTTTGCAGTAACTATGTTGTCATGGTTTCTGTATCTTTGCAGTGACTATGTTGTCATGGTTTCTGTATCTTTGCAGTAACTATGTTGTCATGGTTTCTGTATCTTTGCAGTGACTATGTTGTCATGGTTTCTGTATCTTTGCAGTGACTATGTTGTCATGGTTTCTGTATCTTTGCAGTAACTATGTTGTCATGGTTTCTGTATCTTTGCAGTAACTATGTTGTCATGGTTTCTGTATCTTTGCAGTAACTATGTTGTCATGGTTTCTGTATCTTTGCAGTAACCATGTTGTCATGGTTTCTGTATCTTTGCAGTAACTATGTTGTCATGGTTTCTGTATCTTTGCAGTAACCATGTTGTCATGGTTTCTGTATCTTTGCAGTGACTATGTTGTCATGGTTTCTGTATCTTTGCAGTAACTATGTTGTCATGGTTTCTGTATCTTTGCAGTAACCATGTTGTCATGGTTTCTGTATCTTTGCAGTGACTATGTTGTCATGGTTTCTGTATCTTTGCAGTGACTATGTTGTCATGGTTTCTGTATCTTTGCAGTAACTATGTTGTCATGGTTTCTGTATCTTTGCAGTAACCATGTTGTCATGGTTTCTGTATCTTTGCAGTAACTATGTTGTCATGGTTTCTGTATCTTTGCAGTAACCATGTTGTCATGGTTTCTGTATCTTTGCAGTAACTATGTTGTCATGGTTTCTGTATCTTTGCAGTAACCATGTTGTCATGGTTTCTGTATCTTTGCAGTAACTATGTTGTCATGGTTTCTGTATCTTTGCAGTAACCATGTTGTCATGGTTTCTGAATCTTTGCAGTAACTATGTTGTCATGGTTTCTGTATCTTTGCAGTAACTAGGTTGTCATGGTTTCTGTATCTTTGGAGTAACTATGTTGTCATGGTTTCTGTATCTTTGCAGTAACTATGTTGTCATGGTTGCCATGTTTTTCACCGTGAGCGTGATCAATAACTACGCTCTGAACTTCAACATCGCCATGCCTCTGCATATGATCTTCAGATCGGTGAGTATCTGGTAACACTGATGCTCCTCACGTTATATTTGTCCGTTTTACTTCATACCTTCTGTTTCATTACAGGGATCCTTGATAGCTAACATGATACTGGGCATCGTCATCTTAAAAAAACGGTACGCTTCTGCATGAATTGGTTATTCATCTTCTTTTGTGATTGTGGCGCTATTATGTCTCGATTCTGAATGCAGATATTCCATGAGTAAATATGTGTCCATCGTGTTGGTGTCATTGGGTATTTTCATCTGCACTGTCATGTCTGCTAAACAAGTGGTGAGTGCGATAATGTTTTATCATTGATGATTGTTGAAGTAACTGGACTTCACACACACAAACACACACACACACACACACCGGCACTTATGTGTTTTTTTGCAGAATGTTGAGAAAGGAGCCACAGATGAAGAAGGCGTTTCGGCTTTCCTGCATTGGCTTCTGGGTAAACTCTATCATAACGCTTTTGTTTATCCGAGCGAGTGTGGCAAATCAAAGCATGAATGTCCAAACGCTCTTGTGTTTTAGGTATCGCCATGCTTACTTTTGCTCTGCTGATGTCGGCGAGAATGGGCATTTTCCAAGAAACCCTCTACAAAAAATATGGCAAACATTCCAAAGAAGCTCTGTTTTACAATGTGAGTCTTTTCCCTCACCACTCTGTGTATGTTGTTTTCCGTTTTTAATGCCATTTCTGTCTCCTTCAGCATTGTCTGCCACTGCCGGGCTTTCTCCTGCTGTCAGGTGACATCTACAGACACGCTGTACTCTTCAGCCAGAGCTGTGAGTCCATGACATCAAAAAGTTCTTCAAAACCCCCATTAAAATTTCTGTGATTGTGTAATGCTGTTGATGTGTTGTTTCTCTAACAGCTCCTGTGGAAATCCCTGTGATTGGTCACTCGATGCCGGTCATGTGGTTTTATCTGCTGATGAATGTCATCACACAGTATCCTTCCATGCGTATTATTCCACATCATTCATGACCCGGATATCATTGCGTATTAAATCCTTATCCGCCTCACTCTCAGATACGTGTGTATCCGTGGTGTGTTCATTTTGACCACAGAGTGTGCGTCGCTCACGGTTACGCTGGTGGTAACGCTGCGTAAGTTCCTCAGTCTCATAATATCCATCCTGTACTTCCAAAATCCCTTCACAGTGTGGCACTGGACGGGTACGGCTGTGGTGTTTCTTGGAACGCTGCTCTACACTGAGGTGTTATCCAGCGTTTACACGGCAATCACAGGAAAGAAAACCGACAAGAAGACAAAATAATAAACACATACTGTACAGGAATTGAATGTGAAGAACAGGACAGCAGTGTCTTACCTCTGAGTGTCTGGAGAGAGCCTGTTTGTTTGTGATAACTTTTAAATGTAGTTTTTGAGCAAATTTTATCAGCTATTTGAGCCAAGTGTGTGTGTGTGTGTGTGTGTTTATGCGTGTGAACAAGTGTGTATGTGTGATTGTGGTTTGGTAGAAACTTTGCAACCATCTTCGAGAGTTCTCCCTACTTCATGATTTGAGTTGACACTCACCAGTAAGATTTTGCCGTTCGATTCAGCACTTGTTGCAGATGTACAGGGTTTACACACCTAAATGTTAGTGTATTTATTTCATTTTCTAAACACTGCCAAATTCAATTTTAAGTCATACTTGTGTCTTCAAAATAAACAAAACAATAACATGTTTCTGTGCACTTACGGTTTACTTTCACGTAACATATGACATGAAACAAACGATGCATTCTTCTTTATATGACAACTAGTATTATTATGAAGTGAATGTTGAAAAGTCCTAATAATTAAATGAGAGCTTGTGTATAATTGTAAAAACACTAGTTCTGCCAGGAGATTTAGATTAGCACGGGATATCATTTGGCATTAACAAAACTTGTATTTGCACACAGTTCTGAAAGCGGTCCATCTTAAATAAATCCCTGAAGGCCAACCAGCAGTAAGATATGAGCTAACCCTCATGGTCGCAATGGAGATTGATCGAGTGAGACTGTTTCGTAATATTACATTATATTATAATTCAGTTTGTTCCATTTTTCAATTCTGATTGGTCAGCAGCTGTGATTTATTCATGATACCGCACTGCTTTGACCGCTTCACTCAAAGGTCCTGCGCATCATTGAACCCCCTTAACAACCGCCCTTAGCAACGTAAACGTACAGGTGTGAAAGTTAGCGGAAGCCAGCTAAATATTTTTCTTTATTAAACTTAAAAAGTAATATACACAAAGGAATATATATTTTTATATTTATATTGTATGCTAACCGTTTTATAAAAGCAATAAGGTACTTTAGGCCGGGCTGTATTGTATATATTTATTGTGATATATTCACAATACAGAACGGCCTTGCGTGCCTTATTGCTTAGTTATAATGATTTATTTACCAAAAACTAAATGACAGATGATTATAAGTAGGAAAAAAGAATAAACCAATCAGACCAGCAGATGATAGTATGGAAAAGGACTCGTGTGGAGAAACTCAAAGAAACAATAGTGAAGAATTCCAGCAGATGTGTTGGGACTCGAAACAATCCGTGTGAGTATTATTAAATACTGTATGAAATAATAACGGTACAATTCATTGTTTCTCTGAAGTTTATGTATACCATTGCTTATATGGTTATATGATCAAATACTTCAGCAGAAACCAAAAAGTTTTTAGGTAGCAATAATCAAAAAAATTTTTTTAATAAGAATTTGAATTTAATGAGAAAAATGTTGATGTTTTTGCTCACATTTTGGTACGTCTGCGCCCTTAACGTTTATATTTAAATGTTATTCTGTTTGTAAAAGGCGGGAAACTTGTAAAGCGCAGGAAAGCACGTGACCGGGAAATCCCGCCAAACGGACCGAAGAGAAGCACGACATCTGGAGCATGTGGACGACTGATAACAGTTAAGAATCTATATACTATCTTTATGTTATGTACGGGAATACTTTTTAAATACTTAAGTGGCCTGTTAAATACCTTGTAAATACAATAGAGACTCACCCAGACCGCTATGACATCATCAATCACGTAATCATTAAGTAATGATATTCTTATCATTCAATTTATACTACCTCATTTGACGAAACTCTAATTTTGTCAAACATAAGCAGTTGGGAATTTCACTGAAGTTTCATATTTTCGGTAACATGCTTATCTAATGGAGGTTGTATTGATCCGAGAGCAGAACACTGTACGTCACTGTAGTACTGATCTAATACTATTCTTGGTCTTGTTTTCTCATAAGGAGTCTTGGTGGAGATTACCATTTTAAAAAACAAATTTATTGCAAATCGACACAGTTGACACAGGCTACATTTGATAAAGACTACAGACAAATCCGAGTTTGTGTATTTACACACATGCATTTTCTACGAAAGCTATAACGTAATAACAGTTTTTAATAAATATTAGCTTATATTTGATTCACATGGTGACAGGGCTAACAGTGTTTTTTAACAGTCCGCGCCTTCTGAGGACAGACATTTCTGTCTGGCTTCGTGATCGCCGTATGTCACCTTTTTATTTCGTTTGGGGTCGATCCAAGAGTTCCGTATGACGGCGTTGTTCGGAAGTGGATCGGCCTCAATGATGGACACGACCCGTTTTTTCATTTTACTTTTCAGAACCTTCTGGAACTTCTGTCTGGTGAATGCATAGAGGAGTGGATGGAAGACTGTGGTGCCGTACGCCATAACCAGGAATCCCAGCCTGAGTTTGACGTTGAGGTCGCTGGGACCAGCACTGAGGATCACCGCGTTTAAAACGGTGATGGGCGTCCAGCAGAAGAGGAAGGTGGAGATGATGAGCAGCGACATGCGGAAGACACGTTTCTGTCGCTCCCGACGCTCACGGTGGCGTTTGACGGCCCGACGCAGCGCGATAATGACTGAGACAGATGTGCGCATGGCCAATGGCGCGGCCACGTTGTTAACGCCGCTCCTCGAATCGTCTGCGACTTCAGGCTGCTGCCGTTCAGATGTGGACACGAGCGAAAAGTTCTTTTTCTTCCTCGTCGTCTTTTTCTTCTGCGCGGCATGGAAGCGCGATCCGATGCGGATGTTGAGCGCCTGGAGGATCTTGGCGTAGGTTACCAACATGATGATGGCAGTCAGACAGAAAATGGGTATCTGGGCCACTAGGTGGTAGTAGAGACCCAGTTCAGTGTAATATTCGTTAACGTGTAACATGGCGGTCTGATTGGCTGCGGTGGCATCTTGTCCCAGGAAGCCCACCTCCACGAAAGGTACCAGGAAGCTGACGAACGACACGACCCAGATGCAACCCAACAGTGCCACCGCCCGTCCCATAGTCAGCACGCGATTTGCGGGTTTGACGGAGATGTCGTATCGGTCCAAAGTGACGGCCAGGACGTTGGTGGCTGTAGCGACGCTCGCGAAGGACACGCAGGCTTCATGGAAACAGCAGACGAGAACGGTGTCTCCCCGCAGCGACAGCATCAGGACCACGATGGTGAGCGGCATGCAGCAGACGCACACCAGCACGTCCAACACGTGGAGGTTCATGGTGACGATGTTGCTGACGGAATTCACCAGGTTGGTCTTGGCGCAGTAGAGCGCCAGGACGGTCAGGTTACTGCTGAGACCCAACACGATTTCAAGGGCCAGGAATCCGCTCAAGGACACCTGAAAGCTGAGGGGGTATGGGTGTGGACCCGCCGGCATAGTGGCTGGACTCACCGACTCGATGATGTCAAGAACAGTGACGTTACTCATGGTTATATCTTTCTCTGTGGTGGGACGGACAAGCATTATCCTGAAAGACCAAACCACAGGATTTTGGTCAACAGCCCTGAAAGCTAAACTGTTGCATCTAACGTTTTAAACAAGAGTTACAGACTGATGTAGAAACAAACGTATGAGATTCATTCATTTGTTTTCTTCATTCATCCCTTTTGTGTTTAATCTTACTCACCCCCCTCTCTCTCTCTCTCTCTCTCTCTCTCTCTCTCTCTCTCTCTCTCTCTCTCTCTCTCTCTCTCTCTCTCTCTCTCTCTCTCTCTCTCTCTCTCTCTCTCTCTCTCTCTCTCTCTCTCCCTCTCTCTCTCTCTCTCTCTTTCTCTTTCTCTTTCTCTATCTCTATCTCTCTCTCAGGATCCAAGGGAATCTGGATGGGGTTCAAGATGTACGTCAGCCTCAGTCATGGCCTTTCATGGAAGTTTGCTGCACTTCTTAATCCTCATAATCCACATGAGTTCACTGTTTGGTGTTGTGCAGAAGGTTTGGCAGGAGCTACTTTTGTTCTTGCTCTGGAGCTACTCTTCTGAATTCTTGAAAGAAAAATGCTTTGTAAACATAAGAGGGATTGTGAAGTGATGCTCTCTGTTTTAATGATGTATTTCCACTATGACAGGTTTATAGGCCCCGGATGAGGATAAATCCATATCGATTTGCTTTTGCCCGTTTGCACGTGCCATCTGCCCAAGAAATCAAGGTCGAGGAACGGTTTGGGTCAGAATGAGGTGGTGATGTCATTTCCTATCCCATGGTTAAAGGTGACCTTGCTCAGATGTTTTTAAATTGATTAAGAAACCAACGTCACGTATCAAAGGGAAATCCGTTGCGGGGTTTGTCCTTGCTGGTGATGAAAGTGCTGGTAACTCTTACATCTTCAGCTTCAGTGTCCTGATGGAGTAAAACACAAAGAAGAGAAATAAGTTACTCATGATGTCATGATGTGTTGTACACATGGTTGATCCTGATGAAGGTAGAAAGTGATGGGATGAAAACTATAAACATGATCAATGATTCTTGAGAGGATTCATGCATGCGTTTATTTTTATCACTTCTCTGCGAATGTGACCGGCTCACTTGGTTGTGATATTTTAATATCTGAATATAAAAGTGAAGTATATGTTGCTGTGTCTACACACGTATGATTCCAATCTCACAATATTCATTCATCTTCTTGTTTGCAGTATCATCTCGTCATTTAATCTGCTGATGTAGGATGAGTCTGTGTTTGACAGATGATGGCAGTCACCCCGGGGAGCCGTACATCTGCAGGAGATATTGACCCTGCAAGTTTGACATCTCTCTCAGCGCTTCCCCTGGATCACATCAATCCTAAACCAAAAACTTCATTTACATGTTCTTGCAAAGTTCTTCATTATCGGCCGCTTACCTCTGAGAGTTCTCAAAGACACGTGCCAAACAGCTTGAACTCCAGCAGATCTTTGTCCCTGATCCACAAGTGCACACGCTTCTGCAGCTGTCGCATGTCAACATGCTGTAGATGTGAATCCTCTGGGGATGTGTCAACAACTCCCTCTCTCTGTCTGCATTCAAACTGTGGTGCGTTCAAGTCTTGCTGATGTATTCCTCTGTTGCGCCTGTGCTCTCTCCCCCTCTCTCTCTCTCCCTCTCTCACTTACTGCGGTGGTTTTGCAGTGTTGCTCTCTGCTCTGATTGGTTTGTTGTAATAGGTTTAACCCTTCCATGTCAGACCGGCTCTTTTGTTTTCCCCTCTCTCCCTTCTGTTCTCTTCTCACTTCATCCTGTGATCGTAAAGGTTACGGCACACGTCCCTCTCTGAGCCGCAGCGCGCATCCCTGTGGAGAGCATTCTATTACATTTATATTTCATGCTGTACGCTGCATTGAGACGTGAGATTGGAGGGAACTGAATGAGTTCTAAACCAGCATCACATGTATGATTCATGAAGAAGACAATCCCAGAATGCATTGAGCTGCGTAAAAGAAAAAGTAAATCAATCAAGATGGTGGATTGCAAAAAAGGAAGGGAAATCATTTTGAGAAATTAAAATCTTGTGTGTGTGTGTGTGCTTGTGTGTGTATGTGTTTTAATGTCCCTCCCCAGATGTCCTGAAATTGTATTTTGAAGCAAAAAACACTTGATCTGAAGCCTGATTTTCCCCGAACCTGACGTGTTTTCAGAAACTTTAATGTTAGAGAGGCCATTGGGAATTTTTTATGTGTACATGAATGTCAATGGTAGGGGCAAAAGCATCTGGGTTGAAGTCAGTTTGATAAAAATGTTGGAGTTCATATTGAGATCTTCAATAATAATAACTAAGATTACGGATGAGATAGATCTGAGCTCATCGATGAGATCCCTCCTGAAACTCTAATGGAGACATTTGTGAGCTTCTGATTTGATTCCTTAGGAGAAATATCTGAGACTTGATCTAATTGATCTTTTGGAGACATAATAGAAATGTGTGGATGACACCATCTGCACAGTAGAGAAGAAATGTTCTATTATATGTGAAGGAATATGACAAAAAAAATATGTCGTCTGTCATGACTTAAAAAAAAATTCCTAATCTCCTAAACTCCTTCATAAAATTCTTCAGTCTGCCTAAAAAAATCAGAGATATCTCTTCCAGAATCAGTGGATTTCACTTTATACAAATCTCTTTAATCCGTACAACAGCTAAACCTCTTAAATGATAATGAAATATGAATGAGTGTGAGTTTAATGTTTGTTTTGTAATTAAAGGAACAGTTGTAAATCACTTAAGAGGTTTGTGGAGTTGTTTGATTATTTTAATGTCACTCTAAATGTAATCGTGTCTGATGAATACTTTATTAAGACATCAATACATTAGGTGACTATAAGCAAATAATGAATGTGTGGTTATCAGTCTTAATTGTTGTAGTATAATTATATGGCCAATAAAGCATCTCTCTCTCTGACTCATGACATCATCAGTTCTGTGGTTGAGGTTATAACATCATAACAGACATGATGATGTCTTCTTGTTCTTCTGAGTCTCTATAGACTTATATCCTCAGGGCCAGTTTGTGATATTAAGATTATTTGATTTCAATCATCCTGCAATACCATCCCAGTCCGTTCTCCAGAATATATTCTTATTATGCTTTTATTATTTATTACACATAAGCACAAATCCTCTTCTATTTGCCTGCTTTAACCGTTTTTCTTTTAACACATCTTCATTTGACAAAGTGAAACACAAAAAGATCAAATCAAACAACAGTTAGCATGTTTAAACTTTTATTTATAATATGATACAATTGAGTGTGCAAGAAATGGATGGAAACATGGACCTGTACAATATTAACAAAATGTGTATTTGTAATGCAATCCAATGGCAAACCTGCTAAGAACAAGCACACACTTGCTTAGTTTGACCTTGATTGTGTCAAAGAATACATCATCATACATGTATATTTTTACACAATATTTCAGCTTGTATACATTTATTGGTTGTATAAGGTTATACATGAATAATAAAGTGCAAAACAAGAACACTTACAGTGAAGGCATGGCCCTGAAGTGCTGCATATGACAAAATGTGTGTGTGACATCTACAATATGGCTGTATGAATGTAAACACACACGCACACAAACACACACACAGAATATATCATAGGCTGGACTGGTGTCACATTAAATTCAAGCCCTTTCAGCTCGCTGGCATTTGCAATACAACGGAGTCTGTGCAACAAGTTGTGCTCTGAAAATGTGAACAACTGAAAAACACACTAACATCTATGTTTCCCCTTTTTACATTTAAAAATAGACTTTATTTGAATATATGTATATATGTATATGTATATATATATATATATATATATATATATATATATATATATATATATATATATATATATATATATATATATAAATAAATGTATATATTTGTGTGTGTCCGCTCCTTCAGCCTCAGTAAAATAGCACCACAGGGTTGCACCTTTCAAGCACAGCAATACAAATTACCTGAAAGAAGAACTTGACGTCTTACTTTGGAAGAATAAGGCATTTTCTTAATTTTAAAAGATTATAAAAATACATAAGCACTGTTAGTTGACAGGATTACATTTTTTATGTTGAATATATCTGATTTACCTTCCGTTTCAATTCTTTTCTCTAGCTTACACAAAGTCTTAATGATCAAAACATTTCATTTGTTCTCTTGAAGCAAAAGTTTCATAATTCCCATGAGAGAATGTGCATGGGCGTCCGTCTCCAGTTTGTGGTTCCATCAGACTAGTTTTGTTGAGAGCCCTAGCAAGACACAAAAGAAATCAGTTTCACACACATCACTGGATGATGGACAGCAGGAAGTTGAAGAATTACCGAGTTAGTTCTCTTGCGTTTCCAGCAGTCGGGGTTGAGACGCTTCTGCTCTTCGGCTAGAGCTTTTGCCTCCATAGTGAACATCCTCCTCTCCTCGTTCTTCATCTTCTTCCATTTATCACCCAGAATGACGCTGATCGCTCTGACAAACAACAAACAATTGGCTAATCATCATGATCACCTTCATTTGTGATCACCTTAATAAACATTAACACGCACAGACACACACACACAGAGACATACACAGAGACACACAGAGACACACAGAGACATACAGAGACACACACACACACACACACACACACACACACACACACACACACACACACACACACGCACACGCACACGCACAGGCACACACCTGTTGTCCTTGCCCGGGTACATCTGAGTGTATTCCACTCTGTATTTCTTGGCAAATAACATGAAGGCATTCATTGGCCGCTTGCACTTTGTGGGTGTGGCTCCGGAGCTCCCTGGGGCATGGCTGCGCTGTGATTTGACGTTGACGGAGGCCTCTAGTTTGTCACAGTCAGGACTCGCGGCTCCGCCGCTGGACTGAGATGCACGACGCTGACGTGCCATACTGCTGAGGACATAGACGGCCGAGGAGTCCAGAGGCGTGAAGTCATAACTGAAAGCATTATTTCATCATTATATGCATTAATATCGAAATGTATAAATGATCAAAAGAATAAAACCTGATCCACTCCCACCTTCTAAAAGTGTCAAAAACCACAGAATCATCACAGTTGATGGCGTCACGATGTCCCGGTGGCAGACACAAGTCTCCCATCTGCATGTCATAGCAGGGAATGCCGTGCTGCACGACAGTGAGACTCGGATAGAAGGAGGACCATCCTAACACACAAACATCACACTCATCAATCTCTCAATCTACACAAATCATGCCACATGGAACTTAATTTACCTTTGTTTTTCACAAAAAAAGGATGGTCCACTCTGCATTCAGCAGTCAAAAGGCCTGATTCAGGTGAACCTGGGTCAAAGGTCAATTTCAGTACAGATTGACCGAAAGAAACCGTCTCCTCCAGTGCCACCAGCTTTAGACCTTCTGAGCCATAACCCTGAAGAGACATAAACAGAAAGTGTCATGATGATTTATGATGAATGTTATGATCTCTGATCATCTACCTTCATGGGGTTGGACTGTGATCCTCCCTCATCCTCAGAATCATCATCTGAATCCATCACATCTTCTGCATCCTGCCACTCCACATTCACACCTTTATGAAAGCGCAGACGTGTTCCTGAACAAATTACAGACAGGACATTCATGAACATCATCTTTATTTACTTCACAAAAATAAACAGTTAAGTGGGATTGTAATCTATAACAAATGAGTTCAGATATCCTTTCTTAAGTTCACTTTAGATGAAACTGAAGTATGCAGAACAGAGGACTAATGATGCACATTAATATAAGAGAAAAACAGAAATCTAACCATCAAACCTTTAGCGATTGAGGAGGCGTTGTGTGTGTACCTTTTAGAAAACAGTGCCAAGCTGTTGAGGGCCATGAATGAGACCAGCCTAGATCATCATCATCAGACAGAGATGACATGCTGAAGATCCCCGATTCAGACTCACTGCTGGCCTGTTAAACACACACACACTTTAGAAACAAACGTCTATATCACAATTTAATGCTTTCTCCTCATTTCATAAAAGTGTCTTTGTTTTTTGTTACCATAATCCAAATTATAAACAAATACACAATACGCCTCTTAGAAAAAACATTTTCAAGAATCAATTATTTCATGAATGGTAAATATTCTCAATTCATGTTTGCTTTTGTATTTTATTGTAGTTTTTTTTCCTATTTGTTGTTAATTTGAGCTTTTGCAATTATTTTGTCTCATTTTGTTGTTTCATATGGGATTGAAAAGTTAATTTTCACTTGAGTTGCTTCGACCTTTGCTGAAAACAAAGTTTGTCAAAAAGTATTCATGCTTAATTTTTTTTAAATTGAACCATATTAAATGTTTTATTTGCTTGACTTATCAATATAATTCCTATTTGTGTGGACTGCACACTTTGATTTCTTTCTTTTTGTGCATTCTTTTGCTTTTAAAGACTTTGAGTTAATGCAACCCTGGAATAATGCATTTTTGATGTGTTTTCCAGAAACTGGTGGTCATACTCTGGTGCGGCGGCGTTCTCTCATGTGACTGCGGGCAGGACTGGGAGCGCTGCTGGATGACAGAGGAGGTCTCGCATAGGAATGTAAACTGCTACTGCTGCTGAAGATGTGAACGGGAGAAGACCTACACACACATACACACACACACACACATCAGAATATACACAATCCCAGTCTTGTACAGTGTGTAGTGGAGTATTTTCTCACCGGCGTGGGGCATTCTGAAGCAGAGGACTCTGAGGGCTGGTGGCGATGTTGGCCAGCTCCGTCAGCCAGCTTGTATTTGATGTGCCGCTCTCTGGCCTCGTGCTCCGGCCCTCCTCATGTGACACGCCGGGGGTCACCTGGAACACACCCGCCGTGCTCTGGTCATCCTGGACTTCCTGAAGCTCAGGCAGATCATCTGGAGAGCAACCCGCGGTCAGCGCTATGGCAACGTGATGCGTTTTTGTGTTGGGGTTAAGGAGATGTGTATATTGTGTATTTACCGTACTCCATGTGTGTGTGGGTAGCAGGACAGTCAGGTGAGGAGGGCAGGTGTTCATGGCACTGAAGCGGGTCAAAGGTGTCGTCCATACCTGAGCTCTGTACCTGAACCTCTGGAACTCTCTGAGGGGCTGTGTGACGTTTCACTTCCCAAACCATATTATGACATATCAGCTGACGGGACTACAAACACACAAAAGATAAAGTGAAGGAGAGATGAGATTCTGCCTTACATTTGCTCTCACCAAAACTGATTATAAGTAAATAAATTAAATTGGTTCCTGATGAGTTATTCTTATTAAGCCATGACAGTCGCGCATGCGCAGTCTGTGTTCTGTTGTTATTGTGCAATGTGTTCTCGGTCGCGGCCTCTGCGCGTTCAAATGTTATCAAAATCCACGACGAATAATCCCAAAGCAAACTCTATCGAACACTTCAATCACATTTCTCTGAAAACGGGTTGAAGAAAATAAACAAATCGAGTTTTTGTTTTGTTTTCGTCAAGCGCGGTCACGTGACGCTTGTTTATAAACTTTCGGGGCTTCGCGCACGCGCAGCGCAGCTCATTCATTCATAACTGCGTAACAACAGCGGATCGATAATAGCGCGAGGAAAACATCACAAACTAATCACAATCCCACGTGACAGTGCGATCGATCACCTCCATCGATCGTCATTCCGTTTCTGAGAAACAGACTCCCGATTCTTTCACTTCGTCACAAAACACGAAATTGTGTTTTTATTGTGACCGTTGGTGAAACACAACGTTTGAAAAAAAACACGGTTTGGATTTAAACGCGATTTGAAATTCAAAAAAATCGTTAAACCACAAAATACGTTAAACGCAACGGAAACCAAACGGATCTCTTTGTTTGAAAACAAACAAAACTCGAGCTTTTGTTTGGAAACTGTTGTACTGCACGTGCGAAAACAAACAAACAAAGCGATCAAACAAAAGTGCGACGCGATCCGTCGGGGGTAAACAAAAGAATGTCAACAAGTTCAGACACGGCACACAAAGTCCTTCCGTTTAAAGCTCTGTAATGAATGGACATGGCGTTTTCATTCGACTTTAAACGATAAAACGTCTCTTTTATTATATGAACCACTTATTTAAGTCAACATCGACTAATAAACAAACAAACAAACAAACGTCACGGAAGAAAAAAAGAGCCAATCAAAACACAAAGTTGTTCATTTCGATGGATAAAATGAATGACAGTCTGTAAACTTGTCACTTCTGAGTCCGTCTCGTGCTGAAATAATCGCGCAGGATCAACTTTATTGATTTTACTGTTGCGTTTCGTCGTAATATTTCAACTTTTTTTACTCACCAGACCTGTCGCCATTACAGAGGATCTCTGGCATTCTTAGAGAAGGCTGGGCTGATCCCGTGTACATCGCGTCTCCTATTGGTGGAGACGCACGTCCGTATCGTGAGCTCGAAGCGGATTGGTTCGTCGCCTGGACGCATTAGTTGACATGGACGGGTTTGTTATTGTGTCTGTGATTGGCTACTTCAACACGCCCGTTATATCAGCTCTAAACCTGATTGGTCGCGGCAGCATAAGTCCCTCCTGCTTTGTTGCTTTGAATGGCAATGTTCAGGAGGTGATAAACACAAGCCTTTGTGTGTTATGACAGCTTATTTAATGTATAATTTATATAATACTGCAGGGTTTTTATGTAATGTATGAATGAGTCATGAACCAATCATCACAGGATTTCAATAGAAAATTCTTCTTTATTTGAATGGAAAGTCAGATACATACTGGGCTCTCTTACATAGAGAGACTGTAGACCTTTGATTTATTTTTCAGGACAGAAAAGCATCAGCAAATTTACTAGGCAGCGGAAATGCACACAGAAATGCAGAATAAAATGAAAGGATGAACAGAACGAGGAGAAGTGACGGTCAGGAGAAATATAGACAGTAATATATACTGTTAAAGCCAAAAGGAAGAGAAAACCCTACAGCGTATCACAAATGCCACCGAAAAACAAAAAGAAAAAAAACAAAGGCTTGAGAAATTCAAGATCCTGACGTCTTGGGAATGTCGAGCTTGTGCGTGTTGAATAGTCTCAATTCAAAATAAGCGAAATACTTGAGTTACACAAAAATGATTCACATCGACAGAGCCTGAAATCATGAAATTGTGCTACAGCGTAACAGAAAAAATGTCTATAGTTATTATTTCTGTTTATAACAGTGTAAAGAGCTTGAAAACATTTAGAAGTGTGCAACTATGACAACACTGACTCCAAAGTGCAATAATAGTCAAGCGATTCTGTGTCCTGTTCTCATTCTCGAGCAAAATGTTTGGAATTTGACTGAACGTCGTTCACACATAACGGAACTGTAACAGATGTAATGAAAAACAGTCGGTGGATTAAGTAAAAGAAGGGGGGGGGGCATTGGTTCCGAGGCTGCGTGTTTGGTTTACGATATAAGATAGGACAAACATTTCATTTGAAATGTGAGAATGCAATTCCTGAAGCACACAGACAGAGCGATACCAAAACTAAAGGCGGCGACTCAGTTGAGTTCATTAAAAAGACAAAAGAAAGCAGCAAACTGGGACATGTCAGGAGTTTATGAGGATAACACAGTCTTAAAAGACAAATAGAAACATCAAGACAACGTCTCTGTAACATCTGTAAACGAACAAAAAATTATAATCCTGTACATCAACTTTATCAAATCCCAAACATGTGCCCTGACTGAATCCTTGCGTGTCCCTTAATACAACCCCTGCTTGTTGACTTTTCAAGATTCGCATATGTGATCGCAAAACAAGATTTTCAAGCTTGATTTATATGAAGATGATATCATTCATCAGCACTCACGTTCTCTCATAATTTCATGGTGCATTTATTGTTTGTGATGGGTTTTGTGATTCATGCATTCTGTTCTTCTATTGCCATGTGACTTCCGAAGAGCGTCGTCAGCTGTTCTTCATAATTTGCAATGTTCCGTTTCATGATGTCCATGCAAGGACCTAGTAACCTCTCAAACGCCTGAACGTCCAATACTGTAAGACACACAGCATACCAATTTTTTATATCATGCCATAAAGCAAATAAATAGACAAACAAACAAACAAACAAACAAACAAACAAACAAACAAACAAACAATGCCCTTCAATCTTGTTGTGAATTTAGTAAGTTACATTAAGAAATGTACAGTTTTTGTCACCATTAGATTTGTATTCGGATCTGTATTCTTTCAGAAGAAGCATAACATGCTACATGAAATGCAGAAAAAATATATAATATTGTGTCATAAATATCAGAAAGTGTCATGAATGTCTAAGTTAAATTAACATGCCTCATTCTCAATGAGTAGATTGAGGTGAAAATTTTTAGCATGTTTGAAAAATGAGTGTGCATTGTGGGAAGAGTGATACCTAAACACTTGACATTGTCTACAGCATATGCAGATGCTGCCCGTGGCTTGTTGGTCACAAGAGCCAATTCTCCAAAATACTGCCCCCTAGAACACATGGTGATCTCCAGTTCCTCTTCTTCTGTATCGTTCTTTGACTAAAAGACCAAAAATGTACAATAGTTGGTGCTTTATTCAACGCATAGTAATCTTTGAACTGTGTTGGAGACAGATCTGAATGCTCAATCTTACCTTACTTCTCTTCATAGTGATTCTAACATGTCCCGATTCAACGATGTAGAAACAATCTGCCAAATCACCCTGTGATATTAAATAACATGTTCAATACATATGTTGCAGTCCTGCAGTATGAAATTTAAAATACATGGGAATTAAAACAGGAATAAAATATCATATCTCATCAATGAAGCATAAAGATTTTTTCCACAAACCTGAGCGATGATTCGTTCTCCATTGTTGTACACTTTGGTTGACAAAACATCGACAACCTTCATTTTTTCTGAATCCTTTAAACAAGAGAAATGTTTTTCATCTATCGGGCTAGACTAATCATAACTAATCATGACTAGTATTACAAGTGTGATGTCAAACCTCCAGTGATGTGAGAAGTGGAACAGTCCCAATAAAAGTCTCATACATCTTCCGTTTCGTTGCGTTGTTCTTAACAATAATTCTTCTGAATGTCAGTCGATCCTGAAATCACAAAAAATGGGCAAGTGGATAAGAACAAACTGGAACACAAACACAAGCTTGAATGTGATGTAAAACCAAAACACACTGAGTGTTACTCACCAGACACCACAGAGCTCCAGGTGAGGTAGCGATGATGGTGGCCGCTCTGGGCGTGTTGTACATGAGAGCGAGCTCTCCGAAACTTCCACGGTTATCATAAGAGCTCACGGTCCGTGTAGTGCCGTCTGCCTTCAACACAATATCATATGTTCCCCTAAAGAGAAAAAACAAAAACAAATGATAAAGATGTGTTAAATGTTTGAAAGACAGGACACTGAGCCAGTGCTTTATTCACCTATCAATGACATAAAAGTTGTCGCCGTCATCGTCTTGATCGATGATGTGTTCCCCCGTCAGCACAATCTTATCAAACATGGCATCCAACACTTGTGACATCTGCTCCTATTTAAAAAATAAAACAATTCTATGTCAATTATATAAACCAACAACAACATTTAGACACTCCATAAGATTTACAAACATGATTTTGATTCTTTAGAACTGAAATTGACTTCTGATGTATACGGCATGTAGAAGCGCTGACATCAACACACAAACACACGTAAAATTATGTTCCTAACACTCATTTCCTAGTAATTGCATTATTCACGGTCATATGTTTTTTCCTCACTTCTCGGGCTTTATTGTGATGTTACCTGGTCGAGGTTTTTGAACAGTAAGATGTCTTTGCAGGCCTCCTGAAGTCTTTGTCTTTGCTCGTCTGTTTTCGGATAAGTAACCTGAGGAAACAGCAAAGCATTCTGGGTCATAAAACACGTTAAAAGAGCATACAGAATACAATTTCGGGTCACTCACTCGTGGTTCTTTGTCTTCATCATCCTCATCTGGATTAAATGCCTCTGCGCAGACTATAATGTGAAAGAAGAATTTAGAAAATGAGACGCAGAATTAGAGATCAAACTGTTCTATGATGCATTCAAGCGTTATGCAAAGACTGATAACACCATAAAAAATGTAATCCAAGTATTTGTCTCTTGCACGCTATGTTGTTGTGTCATTACACAAAATATATATTTTACAGTTAAACCTTTCATTGCATTACACCGTTTCTTGCCATTTTCTACAGAAACAGTACTTTTCTATACATCACATTGTAGTTATTATCATATCATATTAGATCTCCGACACACCAGTCCAGTATTACTGTGTGACTCCATCATGATCTTTATCTGAATGTCTGTCAGTGCATTAAACATTCATTCATCTTCGCTGGTGGTTTTTTCATGGCTTCCTCTTCCATGTCTTAATGAAATCTTCCCATTCGGTGGAGAGCAATAAAAATGTGCAAAAAACACTTTTATCAGTCGTATAACATGGCCATCGCTTACCAATGCTCTTCCCAGACCTGAAGCTGAATAAACAATAATGTATTAAAATAAACACAACTCACCGGATGCTCGCCGAACGAATCTGTTAATAACTGGAGCTGTGTGAAGAACAAAAACAAGAGAGGAACGTGAATGCTCAGATTTTCATGTTTCACAAAACCCACAGCTGATGTCTCAGATGTTCCTCCTGAAAGTCAAGTAAAAGATACACATGCATGTAAACTGCTATGGATTTGAATCAGTTGAATAAGAAATCTGGATCTCCAGTACTGACGTTTGATCACAGACTTGACATTGGGCCAGGTTGTCATCTCTCATGAAAGGAAAAATAATGGATTATGAATTATGAATCCAGAGATGTGTGTGATGTTCCTTAACACGTGAATGATGCTTCATTCATGATCACCAAAGGTGGACACAAATCATGCAAGAAACACACACTTATGTAAAAGGACACACTGGGCCTCCTGTGCTCTGGGCCTGATGCTCATACAGAACAATCCACATTAAATAGCATCGTTCTGGAAGAGCACACACACAGTCACTATGGATCTATAGAATAAGAAAGAACGCACGTGTGTGAAATGAGATCACACGTCTGCCTATGGAGATGACTCCGCATCATTACCTACGAATTCTTCTTCATCGTCGTCCTCCTCCTCCTCCTCATCGCCGTTTTCAGAGTCGATCTGCATGGCCTCCTCGCAGAAGTTGACGGCTTTCCCCGCTCGCCCGCTCGGGTTGCGCTCATCGCCGAACGCGCCGCCGCGGATCTCGTTCTCCTTGAGACGCGTGAAGTACCGGAGCGCGAAGTCGAGCAGATCCGCCGGCTGGTTCCTCAGCACCTCCACGGTAAAGCTCTGCAGAAGCTCCGTCAAGCCCGCGGGGATTTCTATACTCATTCCTGACGCTCCCCGTGGAATCTGCGCAAGACTCGATGCCGATGATGCGACGATGGACGCGACGCGACGCGCTACTCCGCCATCCGCTTGTACTCGCGGGCGTTAAGATGGCAGGGTGCGTGGCATCGTTCTGGTCCTGATGCTGCGGGATGCGGGGAAGCCGCCGCGCGCGGGATGCGCGAAACCATGGCAACCAGAATCCTTGGATTGGCGTAGGCGGAACGCGTGCCGCAGTCCGGATGAGCGTGAAACGCGGACGCGACGCAAACGCGACGCTTGTGTCGGATATGAGTTCAAGTACATGCAGATGAATGACATTGATTGGTTTGAATCAGATTGTGGCTTTAATGGATGACACATTTATGTATAAATTAAATTTTAATTAATCATTTTTTGTTGCATTTTTTTCTGTCAGTTAATCATTTACATGCATACAATGTACAAAAATAAATATGTTCTGGGATTAAGAATAAAAAGCAAATCTTTAAAATAAAGATGATTGGTTTTCAGAAGGTATATCCCATAATATCACGAAAAAGCATCAAATGTGTCATTAGAGATTAAAAGAATACAGATTATAAAAGTCCTGCACAATCCTCCCAACACTCACTGCTTGACTTTTATTTTGTAAAAGTCAATAAATAATAACATTTATACTTGACTTGCATACTTCTGTGATTCTAATAACAGTTTTAATCACAAAATCCCATTTATTGTGTTATAGAACAAAAGCTCGTGATCATTCTGACCGGAAGAGGGCGATCAACACTTCATGACGTCACGTTTATCGTTTAGTTTTTTATATACAATTAAATCACGGGGGAGATTAATTCATGTTATTTATTCATACTCCTATTTTTAATGAATGCACGATAATTGGAATTATTTTCATTTTTATGTAGTTTAAACCTAAATAATTAACTTCACAGAATATCTTACTTAACCCTTTAAATGCTAAACTATTACAAACATTGCTCCAATTATAAATGACGATTATTAATTTAATTATAATCTATTTCCGCGCATCAGCTGATGTATGTGTGTGCGCTGAGACATTGTGCGGTGGGGGGAGGGGCCTCCGCCGTGCGTCTGACGTCATCGCGCAAAGCCCCGAACCCGAGCCCGGAGCTGTAAACAATAAAACCCAACCCGTCCGTCATCCATGCGCTAAACATGCATCTGTCCGCGGTGTCGGTGTTCACGTCGGTGCTGTTGTGCCTCATCCGCGGCGGAACCGCAAGAGGTGAGTGCGTCTTTAATCCCGCGTCGCGTTTCAATCCCTGACGCTCGCGCGAGCCGAACGGCTAACGCTAAAGCCGCTACATTCAGCCCAATGTTATTGTGTCGCGACCCGGCCGACGTCCGGCGGACCGACAACATCCACGACCGGGACCGAACCCACATCCTGTTTACAGTCTAAATGCGTTAATGTGAGCGTTGTGACGCGCGAGTCCGCGAGCCGGTTCGACTGAAACACTGCTAACACAACCAGCTTAAAATGGATGAACACACAACATCTGTCATGAACACACAACATTTATCATGAACACACAACATTTGTCATGAACACACAACATTTGTCATGAACACACAACATTTATCATGAACACACAACATTTATCATGAACACACAACATTTATCATGATCACACAACACACAACATTTATCATGAACACACAACATTTGTCATGAACACACAACATTTGTCATGAACACACAAAATTTATCATGATCACACAACACACAACATTTATCATGAACACACAACATTTATCATGAACACACAACATTTATCATGAACACACAACATTTATCATGAACACACACAACATTTATCATGAACACACAACATTTATCATGAACACACAACATTTATCATGAACACACAACATTTATCATGAACACACAACATTTATCATGAACACACAACATTTGTCATGATCACACAACATTTATCATGAACACACAACACACAACATTTATCATGAACACACAACACACAACATTTATCATCATGAACACACAACATTTGTCATGAACACACAACACACAACATTTATCATGAACACACAACATTTATCATGAACACACAACATTTATCATGAACACACAACATTTATCATGAACACACAACATTTGTCATGAACACACAACATTTATCATGATCACACAACATTTATCATGATCACACAACACACAACATTTATCATGAACACACAACATTTATCATGATCACACAACACACAACATTTATCATGATCACACAACATTTATCATGAACACACAACATTTATCATGAACACACAACATTTATCATGAACACACAACATTTATCATGAACACACAACACACAACATTTATCATGAACACACAACATTTATCATGAACACACAACATTTATCATGAACACACAACATTTATCATGAACACACAACATTTATCATCATGAACACACAACATGTATCATGAACACACAACATTTGTCATGATCACACAACATCTGTCATGAACACACAACATCTGTCATGAACACACAACATCTGTCATGAACACACAACATCTGTCATGAACACACAACATTTGTCATGAACACACACAACATTTATCATGAACACACACAACATTTATCATGAACACACACAACATTTATCATGAACACACACAACATTTATCATGAACACACAACATTTATCAAGAACACACAACATTTATCAAGAACACACAACATTTATCAAGAACACACAACATATATCATGAACACACAACATATATCAAGAACACACAACATATATCAAGAACACACAACATCTATCATGAACACACAACATCTGTCATGAACACACAACACACAACATTTATCATGAACACACAACATTTATCATGAACACACAACATTTATCATGATCACACAACATTTATCATGAACACACAACATTTATCATGAACACACAACATTTATCATAATCACACAACATTTGTCATGAACACACAACATTTAGCATGATCACACAACATCCGTTATCATGATCACACAACATTTATCGTGAACACACAACATCCTTTCACAACATCTTTTACCATGATCACACAACAATTATCATGAAAACACAACATTTATCATGATCACACAATTTTTATCATGATTACACAACATTTATCATGATCACACAACATTCTTTACAATGATCGCACAACATCCTTTACCATGATCACACAATATTCATCATGATCACACAACATCCTTTGTCATGATCACACAACATCTATCATGATCACACAACATTCATTATGATCACACAATATTCATCATGATCACACAACATCCTTTGTCATGATCACACAACATCTATCATGATCACACAACATTCATTATGATCACACAATTTTCATTATGATCACACAACATCCTTTGTCATGATCACACAACATCCTTTACCATGATCACACAAAATCCTTTACCATGATCGCACAACATCCTTTCACAACATTGTTTACCATAAATACACAACATCCTTTATCGTGATCACACAACATTTATCGTGAACACACAACATTCTTTCACAACATCCTTTACCGTGATCTCACAATACCCTTTATCATGATCACACAACATTTATCATGATCACACAACATTGTTTCACAAAATCCCTTTCCATGATCACACAACATCCTTTATTTTGATCACATAACATCTTTATCTTGATCACACAATGTTTATCATGATCACACAACATCCTTTCACAACATCCTTTACCATGAACACACAACATTTAATATGATCACACAACATTTAATATGATCACACAACATAATTTCACAACATCCTTTACCATGAACACACAGCATTTATCATGATCACACAACATTTATCATGATCACACAACATTTATCATGATCACACAACATCCTTTCACAACATCCTTTATTATGATCACACAACATTTATCATGATCACACAACATCCTTTCACAAAATCCCTTTCCATGATTGCACAACATTTATCATGATCGCACAACATATTTCATGAACACACAACATCCTTTTTTATGATCACACAACATTTACCATGAACACACAACATTTATCATGAACACACAACATCCTTTATTATGATCACACAACATCTTTATCTTGATCATACAACATTTATCATGATCACACAACATCCTTTGTCATGATAATACAACATCTTTATCATGATCATACAACATTAATCATGAACACACAACATCCTTTATCATGATCACAAAACATTTGTCATGATCACACAACATTTATCACGGTCGCACAACATTTATCACGGTCGCACAACATTTACCACGATCGCACAACATTTATCACGATCGCACAACATTTATCACGATCGCACAACATTTATCATGAACGCACAACATTTATCATGATCGCACAACATATTTCATGAACACACAACATCCTTTTTTATGATCACACAACATTTACCATGAACACACAACATTTATCATGAACACACAACATCCTTTATTATGATCACACAACATCTTTATCTTGATCATACAACATTTATCATGAACACACAACATCCTTTCACAACATCTTTTACCATGATCACACAACATCCTTTGTCATGATAATACAACATCTTTATCATGATCATACAACATTAATCATGAACACACAACATCCTTTATCATGGTCACAAAACATTTGTCATGATCACACAACATTTATCACGGTCGCACAACATTTACCACGATCGCACAACATTTATCACGATCGCACAACATTTATCACGATCGCACAACATTTATCACGATCGCACAACATTTATCATGAACACACAACATCTATCACGATCACACAACATCTATCACGATCACACAACATTTATCACGATCACACAACATTTATCACGATCACATAACATTTATCATGAACACACTACATCTTTCATGATCGCACAACATTTATCATGAACACACAACATTTATCACGATCACATAACATTTATCATGAACACACTACATCTTTCATGATCGCACAACATTTATCACGATCACACAACATTGCTTCATGAACACACTACATCTTTCATAATCACACAACATTTATCATGAACACACTAAATCCCTTTCCATGATTGCACAACATCTATCATGATCGCACAACATCTTTCATGATCGCACAACATTTATCATGAACACACAACATTTATCATGAACACACAACATTTATCATGAACACACAACATCCTTTCACAAAATCCCTTTCCATGATCACACAACAGTTATCATGATCACACAACATTTATCATGATCACACAACATTTATCATGATCACACAACATTTATCATGATCACACAACATTCATCATGATCACACAAAATTCATCATGAACACACAACATTCATCATGATCACACATCCTTTGTCACGATCATACATCAGCCTTTCACAATATCGTTTACCATAAATACACAACATCCTTTATTGTGATCACACAACATCCGTTATCGTGATTACACAACATTAATCGTGAACACACAACATACTTTCACAACATCTTTTACCATGATCACACAACATTTATCATGAACACACAACATTTATCATGATCACACAACATTTATCATGAACACACAACATTTATCATGATCACACAAAATTTATCATGATCACACATCATTTACCGTGATCACAAAACATCCTTTATCGTGATCACACAACATTTATCATGATCACACAACATCCTTTACCATGATCACACAATATTCATCATGATCGCACAACATCTATCATGATCACACAACATTTATCATGATCACACAACATTTATCATGATCACACAACATCCTTTACCATGATCACACAATATTCATCATGATCGCACAACATTTATCATGATCACACAACATCCTTTACCATGATCACACAACATTTATCATGATCACACAACATCCTTTATCATGATCACACAACATTTATCATGATCACACAACATTTATCATGATCACACAACATCCTTTGTCGTGATCATACATCATCCTTTTACAAAATCCATTACCATGATCACACAACATCCTTTCACAACATCGTTTACCAAAAATACACAACATCCTTTATCGTGATCACACAACATTTGTCATGAGCACACAACATTTGTCATGAACACCCAACATTTGTCATGATCACACAACATTTATCATGATCACACAACATCTATCATGATCACACAACATTTATCATGAACACACAACATTAATCATGAACACACAACATTCATCATGAACACACAAAATCCTTTACCATGATCACAAAACATAATTTACCATGATCACACAACATCCTTTCACAACATCGTTTCTCATAAATACACAACATTTATCATTATCAAACAACATCCTTTACCTTGATCACACACCATTATCATGATCACACAACATCTTTATCTTGATCATACACCATTATCATGATCGCACAACATCCTTTCACAAAATCCCTTTCCATGATTGCACATTATTTATCATGATCACACAACATTTATCATGAACACACAACATTTACCATGAACACACAACATCCTTTCACAACATCTTTTATCATTATCACACAACATGATTAGACTTTATTTAATAGGATTTACTATGATAAAAGATAATTTACCAATATCACACTTTACTACCATGATCACACAACATCTTTCATGATCACACAACATTTATCATGATCACATAACATTAACCATGATCACACAACATCCGTAACTATGATAACACCTTTCACCATGACCTCATTTACTACAATCTGTCATCATTAATATGACATTTATCATGATAATGTGACACAATTTACCATGATGATAAAATATCATTACTACAGTTCACCATAATTACATGATATCATTTGCCATGATAATGTGACATAATCAAAAATCATTAATTATGATTGTTTGAAATCATTTACTGGGTTACCTGATGTGGTCCAATAAAAACACAAAGAAACTGTTGAATTTGAAAACAAATACATGTCTGACTATTTGTTAGATTTCCAACATTTGCGTAATTGTGAGGAAAGTGGATCACGGGATTGATACCATAACAGCATCTAATTCTCTTAGCCAATCACCACTCTAAGGCGTGAACATTTGTGAGAGAGAGAGATTATATTTAGTGTTCTTTGTGTTAATATTGAGCTGTAAACTGAGTGTATATTTAATATAAGACACATTTTTATAATATTTAATGTTGAATAATGTTGACAAACTTTTTGTTGAAAAAAAAAGCAATATGTCACTGAAATGATGTTTGTCTTACGCTGACATTTGTGTCATGAGCAGGTTACCCTGGAAACCCGTTAAACAAGTACATCCGTCACTATGAAGGTCTGTCTTATGATACTGATGTTGTACATGAGAACCATCAGAGAGCCAAGAGAGCCCTGTCCCATCACGAGAGCTTCTTACACCTGCAGTTTCACGCTCACGGCAGGTAAGCATCCTTCAATCTAGATATCATTACTGAAACAAATCTAAACTTTGATGAAATGAATTAAGTTTGTAAATATCTTGCATTTAAATTTGCAAGAAAACAATTGTGTCATATGTTAAATCCAGTGGATGTGTCTTAACAATGTTTGAGCAGCTGTTGTCCTTCTCAGTCTTTTATTTATAATGCTGGTTTGAGAAAGCCAAACCATTTTTAAATGGCTATTTAAACTTCTATTCTGAGACTAAATTTTCTCTCTGATCACCTCTCATCTTCCAATCTTGTCTGACCTCCTCTTGTATATCTTTTCTAAGTGATCCAGGCTCTGGTTTTTGAGAACCGGATTCTCGGGGTCAGAGCTCTGAGCCAGGATTCTGTAGAAACCCGTGGGGTACCAAGCTTTAAGAGGCTGACAGTCTCTGTAAAAACATAAATCAGAATAGCAAGACATATATCTCTTTATCAGAACATTGTGGAGACATTCGAGTTGGTTTATTTTTTGCTTGCAAAAATCATGGCAACGGATTAGCAATCAGAATGATGAAGAGACATGGGGATCGGTTTTTCCCCATGATGTTGAGAATCATGCTAGCAACATGTCAATCTTATTAGCAACATGCCGATCATATTAAAAGTCAACAAAAAAGTTTGTCTTTCACATGACCCTCTGCTGTATCTGACAGGCATTTTAACCTCCGTATGAAGAGAGATACGCGATTGTTTGCAGAAGATTTTAAGCTGGAGATGTCTGGAAAGGAGATGGACTACGATACCTCTCACATCTACACTGGAGAAATCTATGGTGAGCTAAACAAACATAAACATGCCTTTAAAGAATGAATGAATTCTGGGAGATTAGTGTCAGGCATAAATTGTAAACATCATCTGGTATCTTCTGTTCTTCAGGAGAAACAGGCACTCTGACTCACGGTTCTGTGGTGGACGGAAGATTCGATGGTTTCATTCAGACTCATCACGGGATGTATTATGTGGAGCCCACCGAGAGATACCTGGAGGACAAAAACGTTCCCTTTCACTCTGTCATCTACCATGAGGACGACATTCGTGAGTTATTCAGCTGCTTGATAATAATCAGAACTTTAAAATTATTTACCGAGAAATAATAAACAGAAAGGTGTTCAAGATTTGATTTCGTTGTATATTTCAGATTATCCTCATAAATATGGGCCAGAAGGTAGCTGTGCAGATACATCTGTTTTTGATCGAATGAGGAAGTATCAAGCGTCAGCCGTCAAGGAATCAGTGAAGGTCAGACATTCTCTGTCTGTTGAAAGATCAGAGCATATATTTTAGTTAGCGTTCTTTCAGAGTTTCGCCATTAATGTGTTCTGTTCTAAAGGAGGTGAATGTGGAGAGCACATCCGAAAACGAAGCTGTTTTGTTGAGAAAGAAGAGAATGACACAAGCAGAGAAAAACACATGTCAGCTCTTCATTCAGACTGATCATCTGTTCTTTAAATACTACAAGACCCGTGAGGCAGTCATTGCTCAGGTATGTCACATCACATCCAGACACGGTCCACACATGCTTGATTAAGTTATCAATAATGATATCTATTCGCTCAGATCTCCAATCACGTGAAAGCCATCGATGCCATCTACCAAGGCACAGACTTCATGGGCATTCGTAATATCAGCTTTATGGTCAAGAGAATACGGGTAAGCTCGAAATATTTTTAGGAAACAAACACTGTTTAACTGTAAGTGACACTTTCAAATGTTTTTTTGTCATCTAAGATAAACACAACCAGCGATGAGAGAGATCGTTCTAATCCATTCCGCTTTGCCAACATCGGCGTGGAGAAGTTTCTGGAACTGAACTCGGAACAGAATCATGATGATTACTGTCTGGCATACGTTTTCACAGACAGAGACTTTGATGATGGGGTTTTGGGTCTGGCCTGGGTCGGAGCACCTGCAGGTACACCAATCAAATTTCATACATAAACATTTACATTTAGAAGATAAAATTTTTTGTTTGAGAATCACCTGATCTGATTCATTTGTGATAAAAAAAAACCCTGATCTGATTCATTTCTGATGTTGTTGTGTTTAAAGGTCCTGTTGTTTGTGGTTTTTTGAAGCTTTGATTGTTTACAGTGTGTAATATATTTTACACAATTTACTTATCTGTATACCGCTTTTTTCACTGTCATAAAAACGGCTGATGACTTCCTTGTTCTGATGAAGTCCCTCCTTCAGAAATACGTAGCGAGTTCTGATTGTGCCAGCGGTTCCTGTGTTGTGATTCGACAGCAAAGTTAGTACACGTTGCCCCGAAAGGTCACGCCTCTAACCATAACGCGGGGATACATGCGTTCAGTGTTATTGGAAACATATCTTTAATGTTATCAATTTGAGCCACAATCATCCCCGGAGATCATGGATTAAAAGGATCGAGTAGAACATGTGCAAGCATGACTTTTCAAACGAATAAGCAGAACAATGATTCCCGTTGCTGCAGCTAAACTTTAACCAGATCTATACCAGCATGTGGTTAAACAGTATAAATATGATCAACAAATAATTTAAAAGGATCATTGTGAACACCAACAATCGATTGTGCCTGGATGAAATACTTCGATAGTTTATTAATTTCAATGATCACATAGTACACAAAGCTAAACAGTTTCCCTTTGTGCAATAAGTTACAGGAACTGTTAAACACATCAACTTAAATAATAATATACACTTACCGGTTGTGATCCATAAACAACACATTCTCCAGACAAAGAGGGAACTGCTCAATATTTCGAGAATAATCTTTGTGCAAATCCGGTATTAAACTGATTGAGAATAGCTGTCCTCAGTAAAATGTGCTGCACATAGTTTAATATGTGTATTTTAAAATTCAAAAACCGTGTTAAACATAAATTGTAATCATTGATCTCCAAGTACAGATTGGACTCCAGAAAGAAAATAGCAGCGTTTCCACAACATGGCGACAAGCAAACACACTTTAGGAACACAACTCTTATTCTTCTCTGATAGTGATTTCACTAAAGAAGGAAGTAGAGGATGTAGTCCAAACCAGACATTTTTTGTAGGCGATTTCTGTTTAATAAAATATATCTCTTGGCATTGAACATTGAGCTTTAGAATTTTACAGATATATTTATTCTCTAACAACATTATACACGAACGAAAATTTCAAACATGGAATCATTAAGAACAGGACCTTTAATGAATCAGTTTTCTGTTTGTTTTAGGCAGTTCTGGTGGAATCTGTGAGAAAAGTAAATTATATTCTGATGGTAAGAAGAAATCTCTGAATACTGGAATCATCACGGTACAGAACTACGCCTCTCACGTGCCTCCTAAAGTCTCTCACATAACATTCGCACATGAGGTCGGACACAACTTTGGCTCGCCGGTGAGTTAGTGCGGGACATATATGTATGTTATGAATTTCATGTAAAATCGAGTTTAAAGATTTTACAGCTGGTATGTATGCAGATGAGATTTAAAATGTGATGAGTGTTTTTGGTGATTTTCCTCAGCATGACTCGGGGTCAGAGTGCACCCCGGGAGAGTCAAAAAGCCAGGACAAGAAAGAGAGAGGAAATTACATTATGTATGCCAGAGCGACGTCTGGAGACAAACTGAACAACAATAAGTTTTCGGTGTGCAGCATTAAAAACATCAGTATGGTGCTGGAGAAGAAACGTGGAAGCTGTTTTGTTGGTGAGTGAATGCTCTCGTGTGCATTTCTCAAAACTACAGATACACAGCAGTTGAGAACTTGATGCTTTGTCTTATTAAAAGAATCCGGACAGCCAATCTGTGGAAACGGTCTGGTGGAGCCCGGTGAGGAATGTGACTGCGGCTACAGCGATCAGTGCAAGGACGACTGCTGCTATGATGCTAATCAACCCGATAACAGGAAATGCAAACTGAAACCCAACAGAGTTTGCAGGTAAGACTCTCGCTCGCCTTCAGGCAAACGCAGACATGAGATACTGCTCTTATTGACACACTTCTGAACGTGTTCAGCCCCAGTCAGGGTCCCTGCTGTACACACGAGTGTTCCTACAAGAGACGCAATGAGAAGTGTCGAGAGGAATCGGAGTGTGCTCATCAGGGAATGTGTAACGGAGCGACTGCTCAGTGTCCCACCTCTGAACCCAAAGCCAACTTTACCGCCTGTCACGGAGACACACAAGTCTGTCTTAACGGGGTGAGTGAGCATCTTTTCGAGAGATCCATGTTTGATGTTATGAGCATGTCTGAGGATGTGTGTGTGTGTGTGTTTCAGGTGTGCTCAGGATCCATCTGTGAGAAGTACGGTCTGGAGGTATGCACCTGCGCCAGTGTGGACGGCAAAGACGAGACGGAACTCTGTCACGTCTGCTGTATGGAGAAAAGTATGAAAGCGAGAATCTTTTCATTTTTTAGTAGGTTGATATTTTTATATTTGAGTGTTAAAATGACGTTTGTGTTTGCAGTGAACCCGAGCACATGCAGCAGTACGGGCTCAGAGCGTCTCGCTCGATTCTTTAATAAGAAAGTGACGACGCTGCAGGCCGGCTCGCCCTGTAATGACTTTAAAGGTTATTGTGATGTGTTCATGAAGTGTCGTCTGGTGGATGCTGATGGTCCTCTGGCACGACTCAAGAAAGCAATCTTCAACCCGGAGCTATACGAAAACATTGCTGAGTGGATAGTGGTGAGTGTCTGAATGAATGTGTTTGATGATTCTGCTGGACACACGTGTTTAATTTGTGTGGTCATGTGTTCTTTCTCACTATAGGCTCACTGGTGGGCAGTTTTACTCATGGGCATTGCTCTCATCATGCTTATGGCCGGATTTATCAAAATCTGCAGCGTTCACACACCGAGCAGCAACCCCAAACTACCCCCTCCTAAACCCCTGCCAGGTAAAAAAAAACTAATCTTTAGTCATACATACTAGTCTCAAATGTTTAAATATCAACTTATTTTTAAATAAATGCCATCTCTCCTTCACTGATGAAGGTACCCTGAAGAGACGACGGGCTCAACAAGCCAACCAACAGCAACATCATCAACACCAGAATCAACATGCTCACGCTCATCAAAACCAGAGGCAGGCTCCACGTCAAGCCCAACGTCAACCTCAGCCACAGCGTCACCACCGTCAGCCCCGTGAGAATTATCAGATGGGTCAGATGAGACGCTGAGACCGCCGTACCCCCCCTGCCCCACAGTGCCTGCCTTCCGTGGTACTGCAGTTGCCCAAAGCCTCTGAACCACAGTCACACTGAAGAAACTCATCTCAAGACTTCAGGACTTTCCCTCAACTCTTACAACTTTTGTTCGTTTGTTTTAGACTGGCAGGCGATCGCATTCAGCAGATGTAGATTCTGTCAGTGTGACGGTGGAGCGGTGGGCTTTACTCCAAAGAATCAAACTGGACCGCCCACAACCCGCCGGAGCCCTTCTGATACTCAAACTACATTACTGACATCCAGATGTTTCATCATGAAGATGCACTGGAGCAGTTTACAGGAATTTATCCAGTGTTCACAATGCTTCCACCCCTCACACGTCTGGAGTATTCTCTTTGGAGTGAAAATGAACTTCACCAATCGCACATGACTCCCGGCTCATGTTGGGAAACACAGAGAAAGTCTTTGTTTTCTGTTTTTTTTAGGTTTCTCGCCTCTCCCTGTCCGAATACTCAAGGACCGAGGTTTATTTGTAGATATAGCGTCTCCTGTAGTGTCTTTTGCTTGTTTTTTTGAGACTCTCGGAAATCCGTTTTTAGCAGGAACGCACGCTGTGCTTTACTCGGATCATCGGAAAAGGACTTTTTTTATTTTGTACGACTGAAAGCGTCAAGCCTTCCCTTTTCCAGCGTGCGGAAGCCGACGCGTCTGTACAGATTCGCCACTGTACAGAGAAACGATATTAGTTGTATTATACGTGAGAACAAATTATTTCTTCTACTGTCGATAAAGAGATTTTACTGTTGCAGTTTTGTTGAAAACACTCAGGACTCGAATGCTGAAGGCGATGGAGGAAAAACGGATCACTCGCGAGCTGTTTGTTGAAGTTCCACGGGCCGCATTATACCGTTTACATCCTTCATTAGTGCATATGTTTGTTGACATGTTTACAAAGTTTTTTTTAAATGTTGCTGTGTATAGCCAGATGCCATCAGAAACACACACACAGAGCAGGTGTTTTTGTATGTATTTGTTTATGAAGGGTACAGAAATATAATCATCTCTTGACTGAAGTGTAGGAGTAATGCTTGAGATAAGATGTTTGTCTATGCTGCATCACTATGAATCAAATTCAGCAGGTGGGTCCCTGTCTGTCATCATGATCCATAAACGCCTCAGTAGTCAGATCGTCTCCTGATGATTCACATTTCTCATGACGGTGGCCCACAAGGAAGACCGAAACTTCAGGGACACATTGGTATAAGCGAGTCCGTAATGTGTCCAGATTTTTATAACTGGCCTCCAGTAGAAGTGTCCCATCTGAGGTCACCATTAAAAGTTTCTTTGTTTTTTCAGAAGCAGCTCTGACAAACTGTTAAATTGTTTGATTTGTGTCCGTCCAGAAGGTCCTTTTCTTTTGTATACTTATGTACAGTAACCTGAGAATTTCTGTTATATTTGAAGAGAAATTTTGATACTTTTACGTTCGCCTCTAGAAAAGAGTGTTGTCTGACGACACCGAGAGACATTTCCTCAAAGATCTAGAAGCTTCTTCACAAGGTTTGTCAGGTGCACATGAAGGTTTTAGTTTTTCCATACTGCCATCTATGACAAAGGATCGTGGGAAGGAATGAGGCTTTTTCTGTGGTCTGGACTGAATAGACGCGATTCAATATTTGCCTGTATTTGACATAATTTTTTTCATAGTCTTGGTGAACATTATAGAGGAACGTGCACTGAAAATGTCTTAACTGAGTCGAAATGTCGTTAGGTGAAAATAGGCTGATCACTAAAGTTTAAATCAAATGAAAAAACATAAAAATTATTAATTCTGCTGTCTGTAAATGTTCACTGTGTTTTATACAGTAACTTCATTTTTGTTCACTTTGAACATTTTTACGTAACATTTCAAACCGTATTGTGCAAAGAGATGTAATTTTTTTGGAGTACTTGAAATGCATTAATAAAAAGACTCGGTTGATCTCTGACTGTTGTCTGCCTACTGGCTCTTTACTCATCTGGTGATGTGTTTGATTTCTTCCGCTGAGACGAGGGATTTCTCTTGAATATGTCACAGGGAATGAACTTATGCTCCTCTGAGTGCTTAAGGTGAGTTACTTTACCAGATGAACCACAAAACCACACCCTGACAAGAGAAGCATAAGCAAACAGTTATTACGTATTAAAATAAATTAGCTATCTTTTTTATATTGTGGTTTCTAATTAGTTGCCTTATCCTGCAAATATTAAAAACATGGAACATGAAAATGTTTTGTCATTTTCTTACTTTTCCTGCTTCTCTCCTGATTTAATTCGAATCCTCCAAACACTGAGTTCTGTACGCTGATCAGATCCATTCCAGCTCATGATGTTTCTCACCTGTGTCAACCAGCTGGACCAGACCAGCTCCGCACGCCAAACCAGCCCGACAGACGTCAGGTCACCTAGATCAGCACTTACTGTGAGCAGAGACGTGTAGATTTTCTTACCTGAGCTCTCCTGATACCTGTCAACATGTTTAACATTACTCAAACAATCTAAAACCTCCTGATTTTCTGCATTGACTTTCTTTTTTATCTGTGTGTGTGGACTCACAGGGTTATGGGTAATTCTCCACTCTCTCCTCTTGTTCCATTGAGTGTGATGGAGGCCAAGGCCTCGATGGGTTCGATCACATTCATGAGCAGAACTCTGATCTGGTAGTGAAGCACTGTACAGAGGATGGAGAGAGGGCGATGGTGGTTTAGGGTGTGTGAGCGGTATATAAACACACACTGGAAAGTCTTTGCTTTCACACTTTTAAGTCTTTATTTAAAGCAAAGGCGTTGTCTAGACGCTGTTTCACAGTAAATTCTGAGCAATTATAGAAGAAATCTTAAAATTAAACCGACCTTTATAGGGCGTCTCCGGACCTGTTTTAAAGTACAAGCCTTTAGCATTCCTCCCCGTGCGAATGCGCTTGATGTCATAGCCTAGCGTGTTACAGCGGTTATGTTTGCAGTCCAGACACAAGCCTTTGTTAAAATTGCTGTCATCCCGGCACCGGAATCCCATTATGAGCTGGCTGGTATTGAGCAGTGATTCTGTGAAGAGTTTGACTGCACGTTCATGGCCACATTTAATAGTCTTGGGTACACCTGTTTAAAGTACAATGAAACATTTCTGATTATTTAATCTCATAATGTTCTACATTGTAAATATTAAATCTTTTACAATTGTTATAATTTGTCTTTGATTATTGAATTGACTGTGAGTCTGCCTGCTGAAAAATCTAACATTGTTCAATAGAATGTGTACATACTGTGTGGTCTTACCCTGTAATCCATACTGATAAACATTACTGTAGATGTCCAGCATCTTGCAGCCGGGCTGGAATGTTCCTCCATTAGGATAAAAATCTACGTGACCAACGATCTGTTTTATACCCACTCCAGGCATTATGTTGCTTTTAGCAAACGTGTGGATGACATCAACAAACTGAGCATCGTCATGTGAAAGTCGGTCAAATGCTGGAACTCCTTCAAAGTGTGGCCCAGCGGGGTCCAGACCTGTCTTACACACACATCATACGCACATCTCTAAAACAAACACACTTAATAAACACAATATCAAATGTTTGATTTGTTACTTTCAGATGAGTGTCACACTCAAATTCTGGAAATAATGATGACAGACGAGTCTAAGATTTAAACACACCAGTTATCCGGCCAACTTTCCGTCCTCTGAAATGACTTCCAGCGAATCCTGCCACATGGGCCCCCAGACTGTAGCCAATAATATGCACTTTATCCATAGAGAGCTGGATGGCTTCCTGTCAGGAGAGAAAGTGCTATCAGCATCCATTCATTTTAAACACATTTACATTCAGTGAGTTTTTTTGGGGGATCAGAATCACCTCCAGCCACCCAAGCAGCGTGGCCACATCCTGCCCCACTTGACGACTGTTCTTGGCTGCGATTGGATATGGCTGCAGGGCCAGATTCCTCCAGTCACTGATGATGACATTGACCTGACCCATCCTGAGCTTTAGAGCAGAAGCTAAGCTGAAGATCCACTGTTCCATGATCCCGTTCATCTACAGATCAACACATATGAACAAATACAAAGGCGTTTTTAATTGAGCGTAAAGCCCTAGCAAGAGTCTGTTTTTTTTTTACTGCCGTCTCTAAGTGTGTGCATATGCCAAATAAAACTTAAAAGTGAAGCACGCAGGAATTCACAGAGAGTCTCAATGTCTCTAGATATTTGATAACTGAACATTTTGGATATATGTACACCTTATGATTTATGTGCTGTCTTGATAAGAGATCTATTCCTCCCTTGAACAGAGCTTCCCGTTCTATGTTCTAAGTTTTTGTTAATATAACAATTCTGAACAATATCCTAGAGACTTAATCTTGGAAAACACCCAGAACCTCCTAAAATACCTAAGATGTCTGCTTTCTGAATGCACATGTGTCCGAAATCATTTCCCACAATCCAGCTTGAAATGCTCCATTTGAAGGGAGCTATTCCTACCCGTGATTTCACATCGAGCGAAAAATAAACCGAATTCCAGATCATTACACAAGACGGTCATAAATTTGTCCAGACTTACCGTCCATCCATGGATGATGAGAACGAGGTCATTGGTTGCGTTATACGAGCATCGGTCTAAGGTTTCAGATCTGTACGGTACGACGGCACAGGTCTCCTCAAACACGTTCCCTTCATGATAGACGTGGAAACTGGTTTTGACCACGGCCTGAGTCTTCACGGCATCTGTAAATACACACAGATGTGTTTTAACTGAACATTACAGGCCTGCGGTCGACTCTGCTCTTAGAACGTTCCCTGGCAAACGTTCAAAGACCTCTAAAGAGAAACATGCCATTACGGTCTAAAATAAGCATCACGTCCCATAAAGCGTGTATAGTCAAATACAGAAGTATGAAGTGAAGTATCACCTGTGATGTTACCGGTGCCGTTCGCAGGCGATGTTAAAGTGTAAATGAGAAGTAAAGAGACCCGAGCGGCCGTCTGGATTCTCATCATGTCTGAGATGTTTCTCACACACATGTGCTGTAGATGAAGAAGAAGGTGAGAGCTGCTCTGGTGGGAGGAGTCGTCTCAGATTGGCTGTTGGCCTTTGGCTCTGTTTGAATAAGGAAATACTTGTTGGTTATTTAACAATGATATAATGGTGCCAGTTCATTTTAAACCGCTTATCTGATTTATTTAAAAGAAATATTTGAAGGAGGGACAACTTTGTTGTATTATTGTGTATTATTATAAACATGCAACAAATATGATAGTGTAAAATATGATTTTTATAATGTAATAATTACTTTCTTTTGCTTAATGATGAGTAAAAACAAATGTTAGCTGATATATTGAGAAAAGTGAAAGCAGCATCTCATCTTTTATCAGTCATTTCAACACACACACATAGTTCTGAACACCCTCGAACCCTGAATGTAACACAGAATGGAGAAAATGTCACATTTATCGACATATCACCTCAGAATTATTATTAATTATTATTAAAATGAATGAAACACTGTCTCACCTGTCGTGTTTTCTCGTGTCTGTGGACAGGTTTTGAATTTAATGTTTCCTCACAAGTCTTCTGCCGTCGACCGCCTCAGCGGGAAACGTGAACGCGCAGCGCGCCTCCGCCGGTCAGTGCGAGATTATTTAATTTTTTTTTTATTTTTTTTTTATCTACATTTATAGACAGTTTTAAGCAAAGATTTTGTCAAAACATCAGTCTGGATGAAAATTAACGTAAACATAATTGGTTATAGATTAAGTGAACAAAGAAGAACGTACAGATGCGCGTGCCACTGTTGGTCTTAAAGGGACAGCACCCTTAATAAAGCATCTACCTTAACAGCATTCTTTGCATTTCTGTCATTTAGTCTTCATGTGCTCTATATTATTTTGTTTTTATGGTATTCGGTGTTATCATAATACATTTTATCTGTTGATGGCATAATTCTGATGGACGATATGAACTGTAAATGTTTTATTACAGCACAAAAAATAAATGCACAATGTAATCCTTATAAGATTTTTATTACAAATCTCTGCAATTTGTCTGTTGTTGAAGACATAAACATGTCTACACTCAAAAAGATCATACTCACAAACACATGCAAACTACAATGTGTGAAAAACTTATGACATTACAAAGAGTGGAAACTATTTTTCATCATGAAGTGTTTCAGACGTGTGATGTAGACTGCTGTTGTGATTAAATTGGAAGTTGTTATTTTTACTTTAGATCCCGTCTAAACAGATTTTCAGTAGTATTACATCACCGTTATCTGAATGTCAACAAAATAATCTCAGAAGATCATTCTGATTTACATGAATACCCGATAGTGTGTGTGTAAACGGGGCGTTATACTGATCTCAGAACATTTCTTTAGTTCATGTTGATCATTTCATATTTGTCCTTCAGGCTGATGTCATCCTCATCATCATCTTCTTCTTCCTCGGGTTCTTCTTGAGGCTTGTCCGTGTCATTGGGGTGATGCACCTCGATCAACAGGAAGTAGATCCCTCCACCGATCACGCCCCCCACCAGCGGCCCTGCGACTGGAATCCACCACCAATAATCTGCAGTACTGAACGATCACAACACATCACGCAATCTCAATCTATCAAGTCTGAGACAATGTGAAGTTCCAGATGGATTTACCTGAACACCTCCATCCCCCAGCCGGCCACAGCGGTGAAGAGTCGTGGGCCCAGATCTCGTGCAGGGTTCAGCGGGTAACCACAGTTTAGTCCCATGGAAACACTGATGCCCAGAAGAATCAGACCAATCGCTAGAGGCTCCATCCCTTTAGGAGCTCCGATATTCCCCACATCAGTGATGGCTAAGATACAGAGAACCAGCATTCCTGTGCCAAACACCTGTAATACACAGAAACACATCATCATCATCACCATCATCATCATCATCATCATCATCATCACCATCATCATCATCATCATCATCATCATCATCATCATCATCATCATCATCACCATCACCATCACCATCATCATCATCATCATCATCACCATCACCATCACCATCACCATCATCATCATCATCATCATCATCATCACCATCATCATCATCATCATCATCATCATCATCTTCATCATCATCATCATCATCATCATCATCATCATCATCTTCACCATCATCATCATCATCATCATCATCCTCAACATCATCATCATCATCATCTTCATCATTATCATCATCATCATCATCATCATCATCATCATCAGCATCATCATCATCAAAATCTACTTTGGTTGTTTTATAGTAAAAGAAGAGTAGCAGTTGTTTTTTGATGGAGAGATGCCTTCAGAATAAATGATGGGTTATTTAAGAAGTGATATTAGGGTTAAATGTTGTATTATATATTGTGACCATGAAAGATTGATTGTGCGGTGTTTATTGGGGTAAAAGCGACTCAATCAGGTCAGACTGGATTTAGTGGCTTTCGGTCAATCGATGTGCATCACTTTCTAATGGGTTACTGTGATCTGGCAACACAAAAGCATTTCCTCTTAAGTACAGTTTTCCTGACCTGTGCTTAGTTTAATCCAGTGTAGAAGATCCTGTAAACTGTACTGATGTGCTTGATCGACGGATTATAATCTACTGACCTGATCCACGAATCCACCCAATACTGTCAGGTGTCTTCCAGGATAAGAAGCAAAAATGTGTCCGGTGGCATTAATGCCCGTCACTGACAGGATTCCACTGGTAAAATCCATGAAAGCATCTGATGATGAAAAGCTCATGATTCTCAAACATCAGGGGGACTGAACAATCATTTGATTGACAGATACTAAGAGTCTTGTCTCACCATAATAGAGTCCAAACACTGCTGCTGCTGCTGCGAACGCTCCCAGAAATTGTGCCAGCACATAGACCGGAAACTTCCAGATCTTCAGCTTTCCCACAACCACCATAGCTAGAGACACAGCCGGATTCAGATGACCACCTAAGAAAAAACATCATAATATGAGCTTAAATATAACATCTTACTCTTCCATCTGATCACACATGCAAGCACGCTGTCATGTGTTCAGATCAATGGATTTGTCAGTGTGTTGCTCTGGGCATCGGATGACCTCCGTGAGAGAAAGTTTATTACTAATTAAATCAATCTGTCACTCTGATGATGAAAATACGAGACAAACTCAAAGACACTTCATGACAAACAATATGACAACGAATAACACTGAAGAGCTTTCACATGAAAACTCTAAACAACTGCAGACAGAGATTTATCGATTACTTCTGAGAAATTCAATAGAACTCATGCTCTCACAATCTATGATTGTTATATAATGACAATGTTGTGTGTACAGGACACAATAAATATATATTTTCTTACCAGAGACGCCACCGGCCACATAAACTCCCATCATGAGTCCGGTGCTGAAGCCAATGTGAATGGTTAGAGGCTCGCCCAGAGAGTTTCTGCTCAACACCGTCTGAGCCACTGAACCACAGCCCAACATCTGATCAACACAATAAAAAACACACACTGTAACAACGCAAATCACCACAACCCAACATCTAATTCACACAACAAAACACACTGTTGGACATCAAATCACAGTCTGAACCCAAACCAAACATTTGAGCAACACAAAACACAGGCACATGTCACATCTTACATTACAGGCCGAGCAATAACCCAACATCTAAACAACACAATAAAACTCACACCATCACATCTGAACTCACCACAACCCAACAACCGGCACACAATAAAACACAAAACACACACCACGCACCATCTGAATAACACACTATTTTGACACACAATAAAACACACACACTAAAATCACCACAACACAATATCTGAACAACACAAAAAAAACAGAGACACAAACTGTTACAACCAACACACAACTCGCTTTTAAACATGAAATCGCAGTCTGACCCAATGAAGCACAACCCAACAACTGATAAATACACAAAAAATACACACTGTTACATCATGTCAAAGGGAAGAAACAGCTGATGTAACAACCCAACTTCTATCACAATGAATCATCCTGGAACATGATTACATTTTGTGATTATTAATTAGAAATAATATTTAATACAAATTTAAAAAGACTTATAAAAATAACGCCACGAATAAGATTCAATCTGATTGAATTTAAGAGAATCTCACCACAAGCACAAATGTACCCAGAAACTCAGCCAGAAACTCTTTAAAAATATTGTGTTTGATAGTACAAAAATGCTTCATGATTCCTCGTGTCTGTGATGTTCACACACTGTGTGTGTCTCTATCCAAACTCAGCCCCCTTAAATCCACACACAAACACACACATGCACGCACACACGGCATTGATCTGTCAGGCCTGTGTCATTACATACACACACTGAACTCAATGTCACCTCCACAATCAAAAGATTTCTCCAAAAACAAGTTTCATAACTCACACTTAATTTTTATTTATTTATTCATATACATATCATCAATCAAGCAACTAGTGTCAGTTTTTTTCTGTGTGACAGGATAGAATACAATTATAAAGTATGTTTACTTTTAATGCACACAAGTGAAATAAAGAAGAATATTTAGAATGTATGTCAAGTTAAGACAGATTATGAATGACAGAATGTTTGCAAGAGTTAGACATCAGATGTTGTTTGTGTGTGATGTGTCAGTCTGAACAGATGGCTCTCTCCTCTTCATCATCATCATCATCATCAGTTGTGTGTAACGTGTCGGGTCTCTTCGCTCGTCTGCACACAAACACAGAGTTCATCATGTTCATTAGTAATCATCACACCATCGTCACAGTGTCATCATGATCACATATATGTAATGTTATGATCACCTGTTGTCCATGCGGAGAGCAGAGAGTTGTGTGTGCAGCTGCTCGTTCATCTCCTGATGCTCATCCACATCTCTCTGAAGTTTTCTCTTACTGTTCTCCAGTCTCTGAATCTCCTCCTCAGCCTCGTCCAGCAGTCTTTTCAGGCTCTTCAGACGCAGCAGGAGCTGAAATTACACGTTTAATATCTCAAATCTGAATAACAAGTATGTGTGTGTGTGTGTGTGTGATAACTGTCACCTGATCTCTCTGATCCTGAAGAGACAGACGCTCTTCCTCCTGAAGTAACGTGATCTCCTTCATCTTACGCTCTAGTTTACGGTTCTGCTGCTGTAAGTCACTGTGCTCTCTGAACACAACACACCATTTACAATCAGGTCTCTCGAGTGTATTTATTATATTGGAATGGTGTTTTTTTGTACTTTTGTTCATGCAGAAGTTTCTCCTCCAGCTCCTGAATGTGAAGCTGTAGTTTAGAGAGCAGCGTGTCCTGCCCCATCTTCTGAGACGACTCCAGCTGTGACACACGGCACCGCAGATCTTTATTCTACATCAAATCAGAAAATCACACACTGAAGATAGTCACAAAACACTTTATAACAATAGTTTGTGTGTGTGTGTGTGTGTGTGTGTGTGTGTGTGTGTGTGTGTGTGTGTGTGTGTGTGTGTGAGCACCTGTCTCTCTAGACTGATCTTGTCACACTCCAGATCCTGTCGAGCGGCTCTCTCCTTAAGCAGATCTGATCTCACCTGCTCCATCTAAAACACAAGCAAACACACAACTGACACACTGAATACACACACATTTGCTGTAGAGTTTGTGTAGTGTGTTGTAGGCTCACCTGCTCTCTTCCTCTCTCTAGTTTCTTCATGAGTAAATCTGAGCTGTTTTGTTCTTCTGTAAGACACTTCTCAAGCTCAAGAACCTTTACCTGAACACACACACACAAGCATGCACACACACACACGCACGCACGCATGCACACACGGACACGCACGAATAAATCAAATATTACAAATATTACACTACTGAAACATTTATATACCATGGAACATCGCACCATCACACCAACTTGTGAAAACAGCTTGTTTTTGTGTGTGTGTGTGTGTGTGTGTGTACCTCCATGACTTTGATGTGTTTGTCTTCATGTGTGTGTCTGTTCTCTTCTAGTTGTTGAATTTTCTTCTGCAGTTGTTGTGTTCTCATTGTTGCTTCATTGAGCTCAAACTCACAGTGAAACAGTTTCTCCTCCAACACACACCGCTGACAACACAAACAGACACACACACTATCATGAAAGTGATCACACATACAGTCAATCACAATAAAACCACAGAGAAACTAAAATACAGCAAGTGTACATGTGTCTGTAGATGTTTGTGTGTCTGTAGATGTGTATGTGTGCAGATAGGTGTGTTCACACCTCTCTCTGATACTCATGTGTGTGTGTGTGTGTATGGGTGTGTGTGTTAGTGTAGTTGACTGTGTGTGTATGATTAATTGAGTGTGTGTAAGCGTAGTTGAGTGTATTCATTCATACCTCTCTCTGGTACTCCTGAGCAGCCTGTGTCTGAGTGTGTATTTGCGTGTGTGTGTTGTGAAGTTGTGTGTGGAGAGCGTTCAGTTCTCTCTGGTTGTGATCTCTGATCAAGTCCACTTCATTCTGCAGACGCTGTGTCTCTCGCTCAGAACTCACAACCACCGCACTCATCTAAAGATTGAGAAAGGTGACAGGTTTGACACGATGATGAAGGTGATGAAGTGATGATATGTCTCACCTCCTCTTGCAGGAGTTCAAACTCTCGGTTCTGGTGTCTTCTCTTATCCTCAATCTCACTCTTTCTCATCTGGAGTTCCTGCATCTGTCTACTCTCCTCCTGAAGTCTCTCCTTCAGCTCACGATGAGCTCGATTCAGCTCACTCAACTCACTCTGAGACACAGATGAGAAGATGATGAACAGATCAGACAGATGTAAAGACAGACAGTTACACAGGCAGACAGACACCTGTGTGTCCTCCAGATGTCTCATGATAGCTCGGTTTGATCCACACATGTCCTCCTCCTGCTGTTTGACTTCCGTCAACTCCTCCTCCACTTTCTGTTTCTCCATCTGAACAAACACAAACAATACTCACATCTTTCTCCCCCCCCCCCCTCTCTCTCCATCTCTCTCTCTCTCTCTCTCTCTCTCTCTCTCTCTCTCTCTCTCTCTCTCTCTCTCTCTCTCTCTCTCTCTCTCTCTCTCTCTCTCTCTCACTGTCAGCCGGTTAACATGTTCCTCTAGGAGGCTCTTCTGGATGTTGTTCTGCTGTACGATGTCATTGAGATTTGTAATTTCCTCCTCTAAAGTTCTGATGGTCTCTTTGAGTTCAGTTTGAGTCCGGCTCAGTTCTGAGATGCGAGAGTGATTGACAGCTTTCTCAGCAGCCACCTCCAGAACCTTCTGCCCCAGTACGGCCAAACTCTGATGACAGATACAGAGAGAGTCATGGGGTAACATAAATAAAAGGCGGATGCTTTGGCAACGTGTTTCTTGCCTCTTTGGCCTCTTCTGTTGCTTGCAGTAGTTTGTGAACCTCTCTCTGATGCATCTCCTTCAGAATGTCCACGTCGCGAGCGTGAGCAGAAATCTCTTCTTCAAGGGCTCCTTTCAGGACCACAAGCTCTCTCTCTTTGAGGTGTAACACCTTCTCCTGTTCCTCATGAAGATCCTGCAGAGCTGCAAACTCTGAACGTAGCAATGAGAGATCCTGACGGACACAAACACATGGCACACACTTATGACACTGATAGACACATGGAGCTGATTTGGGTTCAGTGTTTGTACCTGCAGCAGTGTGTCTCTCTCAGCAGCTTCTGAACTTTTACTAGTGTCTAACTCATCATGAATGTCAGACAACTGCTGCTGCAGAGCTCTCATATCAGCACGACATGTGTCTCGAGATCTCTTCACCTGCAGTAGTCTAGAAACACTCTCATTAGTTCTCATACTGTACAGTTCACACACGCAATTATGGACATTTGATTCTCACACTGTAGTGTTTACCAACACACAGAGACATACACTTACTGGTCCAACGATGTCTGGAGGTCTTTCTCCATGTCAGTAAGTTTGTGACGGAGTGTGAGCTGCTCTTGTTCACTCCTCTCGAGTGTCTCCTGCAGTCTCTTCTGTTTCTCTTCATTACTCTGTCAATTACACATTAATAAGAACATCAGACATGAGTTTATGTGAACGCTGGTGTTGTGTAATAGAGGTGTGTTGAGTCACATTACCCTTGTTTCTTGCTGAAGGTGTTCTTTTAAGTGAACGATCTCACTCTCTAACACTTCCCTTCTGGCTTTCAGATCTTTCAACTCCATATTGGGATAAGCCCATTCAAACTGAAAAATCAAAAAAATTAATTCTCATTACACTGAAACTGCATTAACTTTATGTCAAATATTAGGATTTGTTTTAGGACATAATGTAAGACCGTTGAGACAATGTGAATGAATGTAGGATTTATGTGATCGCGTATAAAGATATATGTGTATACCTCCCCCAGCGTCTCTACAGCCTTGAACTTCAACATGTGGATCTGCTCAAACATCACGTCCACCCTCTGTCTGACAACATCTTCACCCTCACAGGACCTGAAGGAGAGCACAGATGTAGCTTTTTTTATAACCACTTTCAAACCACATGAATGACAGCGAGAAATGTAATCCTTCATCATCCTCTATCTGAAATAACACAACAATACTGTCTAATTCTATGCTTTAATGATTGATTCTGATTGAGCTCTATTTGAACTAAGCTTTACATGGCTATACTGCTGAACCATATTTATTCAAGAACCTCCAATTAACAACTCTATTTCCAGTGTTCATTGATGTTAAGAAGTCTCACCCATCTTTCAGATAGTTGAGCATCATCAGTTTGGCTGTTTTTTCATCAGGTGTATCTGGAAGTTCTCCTTGTTCTTTCAACAGATCAGGTGTGACCTAAAAACATCAAACCTACTCATTACTGAAACTCTTTCACGTATTGTTAAGACATTTTACAAACATTTTTTACAATAAATTTCAATTTTTCAATGAAATACACATCTTTGGTCTACAAAACCGTAATTTCAAACTTCTCATTTCTGAGTGCTTAACTATATATATATATATATATATATATCAAAGATTTAAGTTTGAATGTTCTCTACCTGATCTTCTCTGCTCTCTCTCTTTCTGACCTTTGACCTCTCATTTGATCTGATAACAGCATATAGATAAGAGCTGTCATCCTCCATATCAATTCCAGATGTCTTTGGAAACGGATCTATGAGTGTTGATCTGCAGTCAGCACTTCTCGAGCGTCTTTTGTCATCGGGTGTCATTCTAGTTCTGTGACCCACTCGACCGTTTCGAGGTAATTCCTTGCTCCTCAGCTCCACATCATCATCTGAAGCAGATGCAGATGGCCTGCAGATGATATGAGACGTGTGACAGGGAATGTTCTCCACCTCAGCTTGTATATCTCTGTCTGCTCCTGGAACAGGAATCCGAGCTCGCTTTACCATCACGGGTGAGATGTTTGCTGGAGACCAGTCTCCACCAGACCTGTGAGAAAGACTGTTGTAATATCTGAGGATCTCAGGGTTTTTCTGGTGGTTCCTCAGAGATCTAAAATTGGGTCGAGGTGTTGGGATACTGGAAGCACTTCCACTCATGTTTGAGAGTAAACCCTGCTGCTGGTTCTCCGTCAGGAACACGTCGGGATACTCTGGCACATTTTCCCCTTGAGCACTGAGGACCACGTAAGGACGGCCGTCAATTCCCTGGACCTGAACTTTGACCCCGAACGATCCTGAATCATCATTCAGAGCTGGGTAGACCCGTTCTTCTCCGTATGACTCCATCTAGAGTCACTGAGGGTCTCAATGATCTCTCAGTGTAAACTCACAGCTGTTTGTCTGTGTGTCGTGGTTGAACAGTGAACAATGGTGCATGAGTTAGATTGACATCAGTGTAAGAAACAATAGTGTAAAAGAGAGATAGACACATACACGCTCACATACTACAGTAATGATAATGCACTATATAATTTGCACTGAAATGTATTCTTTTACTATTTATAATTCATTTGATCATGTTTCTGTTTCTATTTTATGAATAGACAGATCTAAAAACTACACATCACATGAGAAATCAGTCATCACAAAACTTAGCCTACTGTTCATACTGAACAACAGTCTTATAGAATTAAAACAAAATATAAGGACAGTTATCTTACCATTTCAGTAACTTCAGAAGTGAAACTGTCTTCATATGAACTCACTTTGAGTCTCAGCTGATCACATCCACAATGTTATTTAAACCTACCTTTACTCTGATTGGCTGAGACTCAGATTAGCCCCACCCCCACAAATATCACCACACCCTGTGTCTCTAGAGGCCCCCCCCACACCCTGAACATACACAGTCCAGATGTAAGAAATTAAAAACAGATTGCTTTTCCCTTCAAAAATGTTTTAATAATATACACTTGGCCAATATTCGAAATTCTTTTTCTTTCTTTCAGAATATCAGATAAATTAGCTAATAAACACCGATTTAAATGTAACCGTTAGATATAAATAAGGCAAAAAATTAGAAAGAAAAAGTAAAAACAGTTTTATACTGTAATGAAACCGCAATGTAATGAAAATTTTATAATAAAATGTTTGAATGCTTTTGAAGATTTTACTGATTTGCTGCTTTTACATTAGGAACGGTGAGCAAGTCAACTTTGAGAGGAATAACACAAACTAGGATGAATGTGAACAGGTTTGTCAGGCTGTTGTGTGTATATGTACACACTGCTTTAGACATAAACGCACACTCACACGCAGTCATGCACACACACACACACACACACACACACACACACACACACACACACACACACACACACACACACACACACACACACACACACACACACACACACACACACACACACACACACACACACACACACACACACACACACACACACACACACACACACACACACAAACCATCACAGTATACACCGCTTAACACCTTGAACACCTGTTATTGTTTCTCTCTCGTTATTTTAAATAGTGAATATTCTATAATTTCTTTAAAGGTCCCTTTCAACAGAATTCTATATTTCAAACTTTATTAAGTGTATAATGTTGTAAAGAGTATAAATCTGTAAAAGTATAAAGCTCAAAGTTCAATGGGAAGTGAGATATTTTATTGAACAGAAATCGCCTACAAAAAAAGGCCGGTTTGGACTACATCCCTCTAGTTCCTGCTTAAGTGACATCACACCCGCGTTTAACCTCTGCCCACAGAAACACACAAAAGGGGGCGTGGTCTTGTTGCGCTCCTATGAAGAAGAGGAAGGGTTGTGTTTGTTTGTTTGTTTGTTTGTTTGTTTGTTTGTTCGCCATGTTATTGAAACTCTCCGAATCCAATCACCTTTGTTTGGCTTACCCAGGGACACTGTACTTTATTTAAAGATTATTGATTACAATTTAGGTTTAAGTCGGCTCCCGAAAATTATTATTAAACTATGTACAGCACATTTTTATGAGGAAAGCTTCAATCAGTATAATGATGGATTTACACAAAGATTATTCTTCAGAGATGGAGCAGTTCCCTCTATTGTTTATGGACCACAACCGGCAAGTGTATTTTATTATTTAAGTTTGTGCGTTTAACAGCTTCTGTAACTTATTACACAAAGGGAAACGGACACCATTGATTGTTGGTGTTTATAATGATCAGTTTAAATTATTTGTTGATTAATAAATTAATAATATTAAAGACATTTTTACAATAACACTGAGCGTGTGCGTCTCCATGTGTTGTTAAGCGGCATCACCATTCCGGGCTACACGCCCTAACTTTGCTGTCTAATCACAACACAGGAACCGCTGGCCCAATCAGAACACGAACGTATTTCTGAAAACGGGGAAGTTATCGGGTGAAAAAGCGGTAGACAGAGAAGTGAATTATGTGGCAAACACGGGATATTTTTCAGATTGATGTTATATTACACACTGTAAACACACTCAAAGCTTAAAAATTATGCAGAACACGAAACTTTGAAATTTCATCTCGTGTCTGTCCATTATGAAAAATCATAAAAACCTAAAAAAAATCACACAAATAAGAATGTCAATTTTTGACTTGTGACTTTTCAATAGTTTTGAATACAACATTAAGTAATTGGAAATCTGCTGCGAAATGTAAACAATATGTTAAACATTAAACAATACAAGGGACGGAATGCATGATTGGCGACCTGTCTTTTTACTTAGCAATGATTATAAAATATAAGCTACGTTTTAAACTGTGTCATTGATGAGACTCTCTCAGTATTTATGCCAAAAAGACACATATCTTTAAATATTGATAAAACAGTTTTATTCTCTTTTTAGATTTCTATAAAGCATTTGACTCTCTCAACTGCAATTTTATTTTTTTATCTCTCAAAAAACTCGGACTTGGTGATCCATTTTTTAATTTATTAGAACTCTTTATAATAATGGCAATATATCAACTGATTAATTTTAAATGAAGCTCTTTCCTAGATTTCATTTGTCAAGAGGAGTTCGTCAGGGCTACCCTGTCTCGCATTATTTCTTTCTTAAAGTTGCACAACTTCTCCCCTCCAACGGGGTATTACTCTGGCCTATATACATGTACTTATAAATCAACCAGCCGATGAGTCATAAATTCCAGTCGCTATCTAACTAATAAATAGTTTTTCTAATGCCTCTGGTTAGAAGCTGAATCTTAATAACTGTGAACTGTAAGCTTTTAATGACTTCAATTCTTTCTCTCTTTCTCTCTTTCTCACATTCCAGTGAAATCGAAGGCAGTTTACCTTGGTGTATCTTTATGAAGGATGATAAGATCAGATGTAGCCGAAACTTTAATCCGGTTAGTGAGAAAGTTAAAAGGAAATTAAATTCTTGGTTGCAGAGAGATTTGTTGTTAAGAGGCCGATACGAAATCGACACGAAAGTGGTGGCTTTGATTTTATTTAATTTGGAATGATTTTTAAATTCTATATAGCAACGCATTTTTATTTTTCTGAAACTGGGTAAATAATAGTATAATGCTATATTCTCAATTATGCAACTCTGATTGTTATTTAAATACTTATTCAGAGTTTATGAATTAAGACAATATCCCCATCACTCCTTGGTACTCCTTAGTAATGGATGGTATTCTGTCAGGACTCTACACAATTCTACTCAAGGATTGCTATTTCTCAGACTCCTCGATGATTAACCCTTTTAGTACATGGATTGGAAAGCTTTGTTTTACATCTACCACTTCTGGCCGGAACAAACAGAATCAACAGTTATTTCAGACTGAAGTAACTTCTCTTCCATTATTGAATCCTACTAGAATAGTTTATATGAAAACATTCCATGGAAGCAGGTCTGGATATTTCCTTATAAATATTAAATAACTAAATAAGTAAAGGATGTTTGGTACAAAGTACATTACCTTTTTTAAGATTCATATTAAAAATATTTCCAAAAATGGATTCTTTATGCTGATTCTGCCGAGCGATGTTAAATTCATGTCCCATGTTTTTTGGGAATGTACATACACTAGTTTATTCTAAAAGGATTTGGTTATAGTAACTTTTCTAAAGAAGACAAAAGGCTTGTATTATTTGTTATATTTATTCATCCTCAAGTTCTTTTTACAAATGTAAGTTTCAAAATATGAATTTGTACTTTCCTGTCTTCCTTACCTTGAATCCTACCTGGACTCTATTGTAACATCTTAAAATTCCAAAGCCCTTCAAACCTTTTCACTACATTTACAGTATTAACATAATTACGTAACTAATAATTGCATTTTCTATTACACTATCCCCTGGCATTAATCTCGGGCTGCGTTGTTCGTATTTCTGTCGGGTTGTCAGGTTTATGACATCACTGTAGAAATGGAAGAGATTTGTCTGTTATTTCACCATTGCTGTAACTGTTTATTTTTATCATAATTGTTGTGTATCATAATTATTTTGCTGTTGATATCACCACGTAACCTCTGTAGTTTTTGATACGTCATTTTATAATGTACATTTCTATGTCTGATTATTCTTGTAATTGCAAGTGTTTATACATTACAAAACAAATAAAGTAAAACAGATTTTCCAAGTAAGCATCTATCCATGGCACTGACAACATTTCACCACCTGATGGCAGAATATAATAGAGTATAATAGAGATTTAATGTGTCAGATTAATTCTGCACATGGGTCCACAGAGAAAACTTCAACTTGTTTAATTACACCTTCAACACATTGACCTGGATGCAAAACTTCAATGTTATTGAGAAATTGTGCAGCAGACCTAAGAGCAGATGATGCGTTCTGTTTTAAATGTCACACAGAGTTAAGCGAAGAAGTCCATCTGTTAGAATCCAGACCCAAGCTTGTGCTTCAGGAGATGTTTACAGTGTTCCTCTTGACTCAAGACACCTGCTTGAGTCCATTACAGGAGGTTTCATACACACATCTGTCAGTGTGTGTGTGTGTGTGTGTGTGTGTGTGTGTGTGTGTGTGTGTGTGTGTGTGTGTGTGTGTGTGTGTGTGTGAGATATGGACTTTAATGTACACTACAAGAGCTTTTAAACAGAAAAGTACTCGATGGCATCTGCACAGGACTTCATTAATCATTTTAGGATGGTAAAAGGGATCCTGCTGATGGGAAGTTGGCTTCAGAGGAGACCCCAGGTGCATCTGTGATGTCATTTCCTCTCTTGAAATTAGCCCCTGGGATGGATTTTATTAGACGTGGAACTTAGAGAGTATATATTAAAAAGAGTCAACAGTCATTAGTATACAGGAACGAGAAGGCATGTTGAACTAGTGAATATGTTTCATTGGGATTATTATTTTTAATTCAACACAGATTTGAATCGGGTGTTGTAATTTTCACCATATCACCGAGAGGCCCGCACTGAGTTTAACAAGACAGCTAGTGAAGCTGTGTTGTTACTAGGTTGTTCTGTGTGGTTGCTAGGATTTCTTTTCGGTTGCTAGGGTTTTCTGTGTGGGTGTCACAGACCACCTTGCGAGCGGTGGGTTGCAAGGGGTGCTGTGTTACTGCTAGGTCGTTCTGTGTAGTTGCTAGGCTGCTCTCTGTGGTTGCTAGGCTGTTCTGCGCGGTTGCCAGGATGTTCCGTATGGTTGCTAGGCTTTTCTGTGTGGTTGCTAGGGTGCTCTCTGTGGTTGCTAGGCCCGTAATGTGTGGTTGCTTGGATATTCTGTGTGGTTTCTAGGCTGTTATGTGTGGTTTCTAGGACATCCTGTGTGATTGCTAGGTAATACTGTGTGGTTGCTAGGCTGTTCTGTGCGGTTGCTAGGATATTCTATCTGGTTGCTAGGGTTTTATTTGTGGTTGCTAGGATAATCTCTGTGGGTGTTACAGACCAACTTTTGAACAGTGGGTTGCTAGGGGTGCTTTGTTGTTGCTAGGCTGTTCTGTGCTTTTGCTAGGGTGCTTTTTGTGGTTGCTAAGCTGTTTTGTGTGGTTGCCAGATTGTTCTGTGTGGTTGCTATGCTGTTCGATGTGGTTTCTAGGATATTCTGTGTGGTTGCTAGGTTGTTCTGTGTAGTTGCTAGTTCATTCTGTGTAGTTGCTAGGAAATACTGTGTGGTTGCTTGGATACTCTGTGTGGTTGCTAGGCTGTTCTGTGCGGTTGCTAGGAAATTCTGTGTGGTTAATAGGCTGTTTTTTGTGGTTGCTAGGATTTTCTTTTTGGGTGTTTTGTGTGGTTGCTAGGGCTACCTCTATGGTTGCTAAGCTGTTTTCTGTGTGGTTCCCAGGGGGTTCTGTTTCGTTGCTATGCTGTTTTCTGTGTGGTTGCTAAGATATTCTGTATGGCTGTTAGGGTGTTTTTTGTGGTTGCTAGGGTGCTCTCTGTGGTTGCTAATATGTTCTGTTTGGTTGTCAGGGTGTCCTGTATGGTTGCTAGGCTATTCGATGTGGTTGCTAGGATATTCTGTGTGGTTGCAGGGATATCCTGTGTGGGTGTTAGGTTTCTTTGGGGTTTGCTGGGATGTTCTCAGAGGTTGTTAGGGTGTTCTGAATGACCGTGTTCATAGTGATTCGAAGATTTCAGGACTCAGGAGGATGATTGACAGGTTGGTGTCTCGCAGTTATAAACATGAAAATGGCTTGTAAACTGTTTCACTTGTTTGATGTTGGTTAATCTAACTAACATTAACCGGGCTTAATGTTCATTGTTCTTCATGTTTCAGTTTGTTTCTGAACTCTGTGTCTGTTTAGTTTTAAAGGTCTGTGCCAGTAACTTCTAATCTTAACAGCAACACAACAGCAGTTGTGTGTTAGTGAACACTGATGTCATACATCTGCCATTGCTTTGAACTCTGACCCTGACATTTTGCAGTCCCTCAGAGAGCGTAATGAAGAGAAGGTCACTGTCAGACACATTCACATCTTATTACTGACTCATGTTAAATCTGTACCTTCACCTGCAGACTGATCCTGAATCAGATTTAAAGGCCACGTTCCCACCGTTAGCACATGTCTGATTTGATTATGTGGGAGTCAGAGCTAAACCTGTGACCCCCGGTTAGAGTAAAATCACTCCCTGCAGGGCTGGCCAATCATCTACCTCGTTCCCATCATGACCTGTGAACACTTTTATTACGTGCTTTTATAACTTTTACGCGCTCTGTTAGGAATTGAGTTGTGCGGTGCATTCTGGGATACGGTATCTGCAGCAGTGTGCTTTGATTTCATATCATATTTCACAGAAAAACACTGAAGACACATTCAATTCGGATAGTCTCTGAAAGAGAAAAGAGATGTTGAGTTTTGCTCGTGAACTTTAATAGATCTAAACAGTGTTTTATGCCCGCACAAGTTTCTGCAAAAACAAGTTGCTGGCTTTAAACATTTGAAAAGAAGACACACACTTGTTCTTGATTTTTCCGCAGCTAAATAAATACCCACGAGTCACCGGGACGGGTACATTCACATTTGTGAAAGACTTCAAAGGGTCTTTAGGTTATGGCACAAAAGGGAAGTCAAGAAAAAAACATTGATTTACATTTGTCAAACGATAACACAAGCCTGAGCTGGGTTTGTTCCTGTGAGCCAGTGCGGACCTGTGCCGCCTGTCAGGTGTTTCCAAGACATATATATATACATCAGAACACGAGAACACACTGGACAAACATTGTGTCTGTTTCACTCTCTTTGTTGTGCGAATATATGCCTATATGTATGTTCAATAGTTCTGCTCCAAATCTGCAGTTTTTTAGGAAAGGGAAGAAAACATTAAGATGAATTATGCAAATATCATAAGTTGTTCTGTTTGATTTTTAATTTTGTTCTTCAAAAATTTGCAAAACAAAACATTTGAGTTGAGACAATTATTGTGCCGCATTCAGTGCTTTTCTTATCATTATTTATTCATACTATACATGCAAGTACATTTTAAACTATGCGTTCAAATTGTTTTTTTCCCCATTTGTTATTGTGCTGAATGTAACTTTGAAAATGTTTTCATTTATTAATAATTTATAGGTTTACTAAACCAAAGTCAATATTTGATCATGTTAAAACGTCTCAAAATTAATCAACATTTGTTGTCAAAGTTGACATGCTCCTCTTTTATATTTGTATCAGTTTGATTTTTGTGAAGGCCAGCGAGAAACATAAAGAGTGCCTAGGTTGGAAGGGCCTTGATGATATATTGGGTCGTTGTTTTAAGAACGAACAGCAGTCGTTCTTGTGTCCAGTGTTCTAATGAAGCTGTGAGATACAGTAATCCAGTCATTCCCTGTGGAACAGCAGAATTTCGTCGGAGTCGTGACGATTGACTCGTTCTGTGTCCCGTATGGAATGTCAGGATTCTGTAATTCCGAGAGGAGGTGGAGTGGAAAAGCGTGAGAACGACATTCCCAGTGAGCGGAAGGCTGTGGGCAGTGAGGTGAGCAGACACCCCGCCGTGTAGATCTCATTTACTGCTGTAATCACACGCGCACAAACACACGTACATGCTCTGTAGATCAGTTTTGAAGGGAATGAAATAAAATTCTAGTTTTATCAATGCAAGCTGTAAAAGTTCAATGCACAGATGCAGCATTATATTTGTGATTGATAAATGATTTTATTTTGATTTCCAAATTAAAGACTAACATCTAGATGGCCTGATTTCTTTAGTGTATCACAGATTCCATGTTTGACACAAAATATAGTCCCTATAGTCTGTTTGGCTTTTGATAACATGTATTCCAGGCTGTTTGCGATAATTTTAGTTTTAAGCTGTTGGAACATTTGTGTTTCATGTTTGGTGTGAAAAATGCACGTCCCTGTAATCTGTGTGTTTCCGGCTGGTTTTGGGATGTTTGTCTGCACACCAGTGTTCTCTTCAATTACTGAGCATAGCAATCTTCTCACCTCTGGCGACGTTTGAAAGCATTCCGGATCATAATTTACTTTACATGTTGGTAATCTCAAAACTTTCACATGATCTCTACACCTGGACATGATGATTAAGTTGTCATCATGATATGAACAAAGAAAAATGAAATGAATATTGGATCATGCTTTCATAAATTATGGATGAATTATTGATCATATCATAAAATCCTTTTGTTCTACATGTAGCAACTAACGATGAGCTGGTTTAAACGTGTGTATTTACCAGGACAGAAGAGGAAGTATGCTGTGACCTCCCCCACTCTCATGGATTGAAGATGTGACGCAGACGACATAAGGAAGATAAGGTGAGTCTCCAGACAGATCCTCCAGGCTGAAGGTTTAACATTGTTTTAGTGCAGGAGATGTAGATGTTATCTGAGACACACCTCAGGCCTCCACTCATGACCTCTGATCAAACTCCATGCTAAACTATTTGTTGGGATTCAGGTGGACTTCAAAGTGTTAGATCCTTGTGAGATAGTCACAGAGATTGTCAAGCCACCATTGTACCAACCACCAACCAGAGTTTAAAGATATATCGCTACTTCACAGAAATGTAATGTATCAAATTCATTAAGGAACATTGTGTTATTAGTTTTTTAATTATCTTTGGGTTTTATGTTCAACATTCTTCAAAATATCTTCTTTAGTGTTCTGAGAAGGAAACTAATGTTTGAGGACATGAGGATGAATAAATGATGACAGAGTTATCAACTCCTGTGTAAGTTATGTCTGTGATGGGCTGTAAACATTCAGATCTGTAGATGAGCATGTGAGTCAGTTTAAATATGAGATTTGATATCATTGATCTCTCTGTTCTTTGGCTCTTCCACTTAAACACTTGTACTACAAAGTGAAGTAATTGACCTATGACCTTAGCCCGGGATCTTAAGAGAGGTCCCGCAGGTCATGTGCTAATGACACCTTTTAGAACAGCAATAGAAACTGTACACAAACCTCCAGACATGAAGGCATGCATGCACTAAACACACGCATGCACAAAAGTTTGCACAAATGCATGCACAGACATACATAGGCACACACACGCACATGAACACACATGCACTCACTCACTCAGGCACACGCGCGCACGCGCACACGCACACGCACACGCACACACACACACACACACACACACACACACACACACACACACACACACACACACACACACACACACACACACACACACACACACACACACACACACACAAAGTTTTGCTGATGTCATCTTGTCATCTTGATTTATTGCTCATGTATTGTTCATAGTATTCATTTTTTTATTTTATTTTATTATCAATCACAGAATGTCTTTGTTTTGGGTCAGCTTAGGGGTGTGATGTCATGTTTGTGATATCTGAACTGAACTCTACAGGTACCCTCAGTAGAGTCATTGATAAAACTTTTTTTCTGTGGTTTCTCTGTAAGCGGATGGCTGTGGAGGCTTTGAGCTCTATTGAAAGGAAAATTCTTGTGCAAAAAGGATTCTTGTGTAAATACATTAGTGATGGTGTGTTGGAATCCTTCTTACATGTTCATTGGTGTCCTGCTGTTTTAAGTAAAACTGCTCTTGTTTAGTAACTTTTGACAAAGGCCGCGAAATAATCCACAGCTCATTTAAAAAAGGAATATTCTTTGTTTGTTGGTTGCGAATGAAAAGTTAAATCTCTTCGTTAATACACAGGCACTTCAATTCTAAAGAAAGATTTACTGACTTAGAATTTAGATCATTACTTAATATATAGAGTTATTTATGTCAAGAAAAAATCAAGCAGGAATTATTTCTATATAATGTTTGAAATTATACTTATTACTTGATCTTGTGTCAATGTGGACTCTTTGTTGTGTATTTCAGTAAAATCTGTTTTTTTTCCATTCATGTTAGATGGAGGATTGGGTATTTTTTAATGTTTGTTTCTTGTTAATACACACACTATTAACGGATTTAAAGACTTCAGGAATGTCAAATATGGATCACTGTCCCGCTGGATGAACACAAGTCTTATCTTCTCATTTTGTTCATCATCAGTTTGGTTTTATGTCATCAGTTCTTAACTGAATAGGATTTTTCTGTTGTATCCGGACTGAATGTAAATGTTACATGACTCAGACTGAAACAGCAGTCTTAAGTGGGTAATATTATATTCATACATTTGTTTGTCGTCCTGCATATGAAAATGATGTCATTATGACCTTTTGCTAATGGAGATGATGACAGATCATAGTGACCGTGGTATCAAGTGAACAGAACTGAACTTGTGTTTAACTGAACTGTTCGCCTGAAAACACAACAGAAGGAAACTCAAGGTTTGACATGACCTGGGACGAATGTTTTGTGTAAAAGGTTTCTTTAAGAGCCTATCTTTTTAATTCTCCTCTCGGTTGTGACATCATGGGACTCCTGCAGTCCTGGGAAGCCGAGCGTGTGAGTTTCCCCCGGTCATTAACAGGAGTGTTGAAAAGAGTCTCGGCAGCCAGCGGACGCTGTAAGCTCCCAATAAAGACGGCTCTGTGGAGGGCCAAGCTGGGATTAAAAGAAGAAAAAGTCAATAGAACCGCACAGAAATATGAAGTGAAAGAGGTGCGAGGCGACGGGGGTCGACAGAGATGAATGAAGAAACTGATCAGCATTCTGAGAACGTCTACTGAGACGCATCTTCAGTCCTCCGCTGGAGTCATGCCAGTCATGTACTTCGCACGAATAGACGAAGGGGGCGTTAGAGTTTCCCTCATATGTCTTTAATTCACAGGCCATGTTTAGACCAACATGACATCTATGGGGGATATTCTGTGTGTGTGTGTGTCTTCCTGTGGGATTGTGAAGATAAGATCAAGTTTAAAGCTATTACAGCCCTGCTATCCGAGGGAAGAGAGGGTCTTTCTGCTGTCCCGAGGGTCCGGATACAACGCTGATCTATTCATTTAAACTACCTGATAAAGGCACATAAGGGATCGTTTTGTAAATCTGAAAGACACACACTTCATTTAAACAGGAAAATGACACAAATTACACCAGATTCTATTAAGATGTAGAACATTCGTATCATTAGATTTCCTTTGGAACTTATTCACAAATAAATCAAAATTTATTTAATTTCAATCAAAGTGACATTTCAGAAGAGTCCTGTACAGATTTATCACCCCAGACAGTATTAACTACACACATACACACGCACGCACGCATACACACACACACACACACACACACACACACACACACATACGTGCACAGAGATCTCACCTCAGCATGTGTGTATGTTTGTGTGTGTACGTGTCATTGTTCAGGATTTCCTTGCTGAAGAATTGTGGGATAATTAGATCATCCTGTGCCGAATCCGAACCAATTTCCGAGCGGGCCGTGCCGTGGCGTTTTCTAATGTGAGCCACATTGAGACCCGTGATCCTTGGCAATAATTCAGACCAGATGTCAAAACCCGCTAAGGTGGCCCGAGAGCTTCCTTCTGCGGGCGACTCGGGCATTCTGTGTGGCCACTAAGAGTGTAGTGAGGTTTTGTTCGGCTTTACATGATTGTGTTGTGTATTGTGCAAATGGAAGTTGACCTTGAATGCAACACAAGTGTTTCGTATGTTTGTGTGTTTCTGCTCTGATGCTCAATTGCTTTCGGCCTGAGGGTTTTGTTGGTGGTCTGAAGGAGACGTCACCTGATGACAGAAACGCTCCTGCACACCCTTCACATCCACTAACCTCCTATAAACATCCCACAAAGCAGCACTTTCACCAGACACAGGTGAGTCAGCATAAACACATCACTGACATTCAGATCAACTCATGACCAGAACCGAGAGAGAGAGATAGAGAGAGAGCTGTGTGAATGTAAGCACACGTCATCTCCAGATGAGAATGCAAATGAAATCCACCTGGACTGAATCGTGACCTCTGAAGATCTCCCTGCAGCGCTGGATGTTGAATTTGGGTTTCACGTTGAGTCTCAGACGTCTGTAAACGTTTGCAGCTCATGATCATCTTAGCACAGTGCATTAACACATTACACGTGTTTAACACTTTAACTCAATTTACTAAACACAAACATCGAATGTAAACACACCTCATTTCATGACCGTTTATTCAAGAGTAGTTTTCTTCCTCTGGAGACGTTTGCGTGTGGTTTTATTTTGTTAAGCGTATGCAGAAACACAGTTTAGCACAGATAGGTTGGCAGGTTCTGAAAAGGCCATTATGAGTCAAGCTTCCCATGAAGATGATGATAATATCACGTTTTCTTTTGGCTTGCGTTCAGCGGCTCTTAAATTTCACACACACACCTCTGAAACCTGTATACAGATAGATACACTCGAGAAGTGGAGACGGGCTTGTTAACGTTTCGAAGTGACCTCAAAGGTCATAAACCGTAAAACAGTCACGATCACTTTAGTTTAGTTAACATTGTTTCAGGACTGTATTGTGTATAAAATATACAAACAAAGTAAAGTATTTTTGAGATGGAGAGTACTGAATTATACTTACTTTACACAAGTATGAGTGTGTTTTTATTTTATTACATATATGATATCCTCCCTGTCAGATTGAAGCCTTGTACATCAACTTATCAGGATATGTTTTTTTCATTAAGTATTTCCACTGGTGGTTAGTAACACAATAAAAAGTCAACTTTTTCTTTGTTCACAGAAACATGCAGTTTCCCATTTAATAATGTAAACTTTCAATCCAACAGTGTTTGTCTTAAAAAGCATTACAGGTGCAACTGTATTATATGTGAGGAAATGCTTGAACAAACATATTTTACTTTTTACTATTGGAGTAAAATGTTTACAAAGTAAAACTACTGATAAAGTACATGTACTTCAGTTAAAATACTTACTTTACCAAAATAGCAAAGTTCTGTCATCATTTATTCTCTCCCTTGACATTTGCAGATCTGTTTCACTTTCTTTTTTCCACAAACCACAAAAGAAGATATTTTGAAGAATGTTATTGACTGGCACACATTCACTTGCTTGGGTTTGTGTCTTTTCAGCTAACAGCATCCTTTAAAATATCTTTTTTTTGTTTTCTGCAGTGTTTGTGTCAGTCATACTGTTTTTTTTTGGTTGAGCTGTCACAATCTTTGATGACGACCCATGACTGTTTTCCACTGTTGGCACATGTAAAGCTTCATTATTGGTTTATTGAAAAACATTGAATTGCAAATAGAAATGCAGCATTTTTTGTTTAAAAGACATCCTGCAGACATGTTCTCCTAGTGCCCTCATGTCAGGATTAGTGGAGTAAGGTTGCGTTTGGGTTTTTCTTGGATAGTATCATGGGCTTTCAGTTCATTCATGCTCTACTGTGTGCTTACATGTCTCACTCACTTTCTCTTCACATTTATGATGCTGGACTTTAATATGGTTGCTAAGGCTTAATCAAGTGGTTTCCAGGGTGTTTCTATGCAGTTGCAAGGGTGCTGTAAAGACACTGTAAAATGTTCTTTGTAGTTGCTGTACATTAATATGTAGATGCCTGAACGGGTCATGTGATGGGGTACACAATATGATGTTTGAGTGAGTGTGCAGACAGATTTATTGTGTTTTAATTGATAAGGCACCAGCAGCTCATGATAAATACGCCAATGACATCTCAGACTCCTATTGTTTACTGCTTCTGTTTGTGTTTCGGCTTCTCTTTCAGGGCCCCGGAGTCATGTCTTTGATTTCATGAAGCGGTATGAATGACCCATGTAAGCAGATCCTGACCACACTTTCAGGTGAGATGAGTTCGGCTCCACATGATTCAAACATGCAGTCGTGTACGTCCATCACAATCACATCATCCAAACATAAATATTGATTTCATATTCAATGCTGGACCACAGGAGGATAAATACGCTACTTCAGCCCAAACAACTCACATTCTGACACACGTTTGGGATTTATGGTTGTGGTTTATATGAATTTCAGGGGTTGACATTTTTCCTAGAAAGTTCCTCTTTTTTTCTCCTTTCAATTGACTTCAGCTGCTCATCGGCCTCGTGTTTTCATGAGTGAATCATTTCAGTTTGTTTGATAAATGATGCCAAACATTCTCGAGTATGCACAGGATGATTCAACAATTTCTGACTGTTGTCTTGTTTTATGCAGAAAGAAATGTTTAATGTTACTGTTGTGTTACTGCTTCATTTTATAATCATAAGTTTGATTCCAGAATGGACTGCAATGAGAACAGTAGATCAAAACATTATCCCAGATTAAAATTGACTTTGATTCATTTGATGGTGGACATGTTGTAATTATATTGTTTTTGATGTTTTTGGCCACAAGGAACATTGTCCAGGAACATTTTTGTTATACAAAAGGGTTAAGACTTCTTTCAATGTTAACATTATCAAGACTTGATTTCATTATAAAATAAAGAGGTGAAGAATATAATGGAATGGACTAGAATATAGTTAAAGCCGTTTGTTCAGTTAGTGCTGACGTTAAGGAGAAACCAGCGACTAAGTCACTTTGACCTCTGTAATGGAGTCTGACCCTTGTTCTTGTCTCTGATTGGTCGCTCCAGATCTAATCCCACCCAATCCATTAAGTATGTTGCGGTTCACAAATAGAGAAGCATTTGTCTGACGGTTTCCTCCAGGGACTAAGGGAAACATTCCTCATCTTCCAGAGTCACAGCTCATGAAAAGATCAGGATCCACAGCGCTTCACCTGTGTCTATGAGAGTTACATGTACTGTGTGTTATAGAACTTTTCACAAGTGTATAGAAAGCCCAGTCGTTTTAATTGTTCTTGGATTTTCCCTTTTAAAATTCTCTTTAAAATAAAGGTGCTGAAGGATGCCACAAAGAGCCATTGAACATCTAGAGAAAACTTCCTGGAGCTCTTTCTGTTTCTCAAAAGGTTCATTGTAGTGAAAAAAGACAAATATAAAAAGAGAAAAACTTTCATCTAATGGCTCAGTAGCCTTCATATTTCTATTTCTATTTCCCACACAATATAATTGAACATGTACGTGTGCTTTATATTGAGATGTTCTGATAAGGAACTGATTATTCCTCTGTGTGTTTGACACATCCAGATGAGCCTCCGACAGGTGAACTTTACCTCTTGACACCGTCCCGTTGTTTGAGAGACACCACAGACATCATTTTACTGGAACGGAACTCTTCTTATGGGGACCTCACAGAGAAGTCCCGTTTAAGCTTTCATCACATCATCACAGACCAGAAAATCATATCTCATGAACTCTCTATATATATACTCATTTTTGTGTTGCACGATGAGTTTTATAGAGTATGTGTGTGTCACTACAGATGATCTCAGGTTCGTTTACTCTCATCTGGCTCTTTCTCTTTTGTTCAGCTGAAGAAACTGATTCCAGAACAGCACTAATGTATGACATGAACTCCAGCAGCTGTTATCCAGAACGAAACCAGAGAGCTCAGAGGGGTTCGGCCGGGACGACAGACTGTTAGTGTGAGCGCTACCAAATCTCAACATTTTCATCTAGTTTTTCAAGTCATGTGCGGTGTTTAACAAATCCATTCAACACATCATCACTCATGTCAAACACGGCAGAATTCATCCAGACATCTTTCAGAAGATCTGAAATGGTAAAACTTGTTGAGGCTCAACCAAAACAACTCTAAATTATTTATTCATTCTGTATAAGTTTCATCCTGAAGAAAACAAAAGACAATTTTTTGAAGAATGTGGATTATCAAACACTAAACCCCACTGACATCCATCGAATGAACACAAAACCAGTGGGCCAAATTTCTCAAAATATGAATTCTTTCTGAAGGTTCACATACATCGTATTTTTTTAGGTGAAATAAAAGAAATCACTCACATCAGAAACTCTCAGAACTTCAGAGATGTCAAATTGTCAGACCGTGAATGTGCTTAAACCTCAGAACATATTTGGGTATTGTCAGAAAAGGAAATATTGCCTCCCTCATTGGGGTTGTTTGTCCAGGTCAAGTCTTTGCGAGATGACAGCACACATGGAATAAATGACATCAAGATGAAATGAGCAGGGTGTACTCAATCAACTTCATCCCCATCTTCGTTCCTAAAGCATCAACTGATCTTAAAAGAATCCTTTCTTTCTTCACTTCTTTTAAGAATGTTAGGTTTATGGAGTCAAAACTGTTAAACACAAAGTTTATAAAATCATGGATGATGTCATGAGAATGTGTGCTGATAGTTTGTGGGATTCACAGGTTGACTTGTAAGATGTTCATTCAAGGTTTAATGTCACTTACCTGTCACAGGTGTTTGTTTAGTCCTTTAGTGTTCTCTCAGCGAGTAAACATGACCAGGTCACATCATGACAGATGTGAAGATGAAGCCCATCATTTGTGTTAAACAATAATGAAACACTCCAGTTCCTAAGGAATGCTCACGTGATGCCTTTTTACAGCTCCGGACATATGACAGAGTTCTCACTGTCAGATCTTTCTCCTAATAATATGTTTACTAAATATAGAGATATGGAGGAAAAACAATCCGGATTTTGATAAACTTGATGATATTTTACTTCATATTGAGA
>CM065656.1:17586157-17686157 GCA_033220385.1 Triplophysa yarkandensis
TATGTGCATAATCATATATGATAAGATAAAAAGTTATGATGTACCAAGTTACTTTACAGTAGTATAGTAGTTATTTGTAAGAATATACCACATCGAATCAAGTCACAGCCTGTGTGTGTACATGTCATTCAGTACTGTATTCATAGAGATTAAAGAGAACACGTGTGAAGGCAAACTTATGTCATGTTTCCGTCCTTAGGGCTCTGTAATTCTCTCGGTTCTTCTGGCAATATTTCCTCATCTGTCACGGCGTCTGATGCGTCACACTTTCATCTGTGTGTGCTGTCAACCATAATCCAGAATCAGCAAACATGCTTTACACATCATATGACCTTGTTCATTCACACATGTCAGAATCATGTCAGCGTGTTTCAAATAGAGTGTTGAACCAGTGAAGGTCATGTGATGTTTAGATATTTGATATTTGATGAAAAGGCGGTTGTGAGGAGTCTCAGGACATGCACACACAAGCGTGCTCTTTTTATAGACAGACAGTGGAAAATGAATTCAGCATGTGTCAAACATTTTTCCATTCATTCAATAAGCCCAAATCCCATTTTCCACTTCGTTATTCACTAGTATGCTGTTAAACTATCAGCCTTTGTTTCTGGTGTAACTCAACATGTGTCAGGTTTTGCTGTTATTGTTATGTGACTCATGAAGTGTTTGTGTGTTTGCTCCCGCAAGGTTGGATCGTTCACCACGCACAGCGGTCAGTTCTTTCTGGAGCCGCTGCTGAGCGCCGATGGAGAATATGAAGACGAACATAACAAACCTCATCTCATCTACAAACAGGACACGCACCTGAAGTCACAAGACCCACGGCCGTGCACGAGCTCAGGTGAGAGCGCCGGTGTGTAATGTGCGTGTGTGTTTCTCAGCAGGTTAATTTGAAGCGTGCTGTGTGCTTTGGCATGTGTTTTATTGTGAGGATTAGTGCCTTCATTATGAAGGCCAGTTATTGAAATTCTTCATCTAATGAAAGTAAATCAAGTCCAGAGACTTGACCGTTCCACAGCTGTGATTCCGACGCAATCACACACACGCACGCACGCACGCACGCACACACACACACACACACACACACACACACTCTTTGTGTTATATAATTAGGATCATTTAAAAAGCACTTCATTCATAAAATATTTGCCAAATCAAACCCAAGTACACAACACCATCTGAAAAGAATGTCCATGGGATTTAATTCAACAAATTGAGTTAAACGAATTAGTGGGAAAAGCATATTAAATGCATTTACCTTTAAAGCACTTAAAAAGCCCAAACTTAACGTTGGAGATATGACTTAAATATAATGTTATCATCTATTTGTGTTGACTCATATAGTAATCGTTATAGTTATTGTTATAACAAATGTTTTAAGTTTGATATATTGTAACATACAGTGTTGGCTGCGTTACGAAAGTTAAAATGGGTTAGATCTGCCCGTGTTACAGTTACAGTACATCTATAACATGTGGTTTAGGTAAAATGTATTTGTGTGCACATGTATTGTTCAATTTAACTGAACGTTGAATCTGTTTATTGTGTGATTATTTCTTAGTTGTGGTGAAGAGAATATTTGAGGTGTAGATAACATATACAGTGTAGGAATTTTTTTTGTCTCTTGATGATTTTGTATGTTTGCTCGCTGATGAAGAAATGATCAGTGTATAATCCTAAACCAAAAAGACCAAAAAAGACCAAAAAGCAACAAAAATCCAGAAAAATACATGTTGATAAAAGTTATGAACTGATCATTGAACATGATCCAATCATAGGCAAAATAGGACTTTGTAGTTGATGGCAAATCTCCTGTTTATATGGTCAGACGTTTTTTAAAGTTGTCCACCAAGTTTGCACACCACTCCTTTTGGCAGATCGCTCCAGATTCTTCCTGAGTCACTCCTTTGTGGCCTTGGCCGTGTGATTTGGACCATTGTCATTCCGGAAAACCCAACCGCCACCCATCTTTAATTCCCTGGCTCAGGAAAGGAGGTTCTCCCTAAGATTTGACTATACAAGGCCCCCGTTCTTTGTCCCTTTGATGCAGTGCAGTTGTCCTGTTCCCTTAGTAGAAAAGATCCCCAAAAGAAGGTTTCCACCTCCATGTTTGACAGGGATGGTGTTCCTGGGTTCCGAGCATTTTTCCTCCTTTAAACCCCATCACTTCTAGGTTTTGGTTTCATCTGACCACAGCACTTTCAAACAGATCTCTGAATCATACAGATGTTCAGACGGGCATGTGCATGTGCTTTCTTGAGCAGAGGGACCCTGCGGGCACTGCAGGATTTCAGTCCTTGATGGTGTAGTGTGTTACAGATTGTTTTCTGGGTGACTGCGGTCTCAGCCTTCAGATCATTGACAAGATCCTCAAGTGTAAATCTTCAGTAATTTCTCACCGTTCTGATAATTGAAACTCCACAAAGTGAGATCTTGCAAGGAACCCCAGACCGAGGGAGATTGACAGTTGTTTTGTCCATCTTCCCTTTGCAAATAATTGCTCCAGCTGTTGTCACCTACTTGTCGAACGGCTTGGTCATGGTCTTGTGGCCCATTCTATCCTTGTGTAGGATCTTAGACAGCCGTATACAGCTCTTTGGTCTTGGCCTTGTTAGAGAGGTTGAAATCTGATTGATTGATTGCAACTTTGGACAGATGTCTTGTGAACAGGAAACAATTTGAGATGAGCAGCACTCCCTTTAAAAGACTGCTTCTAATCTCAGCTGGTTATCTGTATTAAAGACACCTGGTAGCCTGAAATCCTGCTGAGTGATGGGGATTACTTTTTTCACTCATTAGAATGCAAATCAGTTTATAACTCCTTTGACATCTGTTTTTTGCTGCTAATCTGTCTCTCACTCAAAAAATAAATGGACCCTTTAGAATTAATGAACGAATTAAGTATACAAATTCACCAGGGAATCATATACTGTATTGTTGGTTGAATATTTCTCATTGATGTCTGTGAAGCGTCTCTCGGGTTGTGACATTGAATCTGGGTCACGCATCAAAGACTCGAGCAGATATACAATTCACGAGGATTAAAAGAGGATCTGAGGATGTGATAAGAGCTCCAGATGCTGAGATACTGAACGCTTTGAAGAAACTGGGGGATACACGTGCTGGCGTTTGGATATTAAACAGCAGGATTTTTTATATACACAAGTTTTTGTGGCTAGAGGAGTTGGTGTGGTTGCTATGGTGTTGCTAGGTGTTCCGGGTGTTCCGGCAGTAATTGGGGCATGTGGATGTGTTTAATATTCAGGGTGTTGTCTGAATGTATTTTAAGAGCTGTGCATGTCGCGGCTGGACATGTGAGTCATGATGTTCTCAAATATGACATGACACATTTCTATTGCGCGTTCACACCTGATGTGTCCAGAGCTCACGTTGTTTGAGAGGGTGAGAAACTGATCAGATATTGTTAATCTGTAATGTATTGTTGCCATCCCCTGTAAACTGTTACACCTGTCTCTGCCGCTGGCTCCCTCGCCCGCCCCTCCACTTCCTGCTGCGGCTGGCACTGTGTGAGTGTCAGAGATCTCAGCCAGAGTCTTTAAGATCCAGCACTCTGTCTGGTCTCCATCTCTGCATACTTTCTGCATTTTTTCTTCTCAGTTTCAGATTAGTTTAAGACATTCTTGAGATCTCCTTAGAAATTCTGGTGGAAACTTGTGAGATTTCTGTCCCTTCCTCAAGAGAAATGTTTGAGGCACAGTTGACACTTAAGCAGAAGTTTGTATGTGTTCTTTGCTTATACTAGTTGTAATCAATGAGAAAAATGGAGACATTAAAGAGATATCATGTGGGATTGTATGTTATTCTAAACACAGATTACAGATGAATAAAGGCTTGTTAATATTGAATGATAAAAAGTGAAATATGAATTGATATGAAAAGAGTCTCACTCTTGTCTCATGATCCTGACCGCAGGTGCGTTTGTCATATGCAAATGTCAATCTCATGTAAATCAAGTTCCAGATCCTCTGAGTTTAGATTCACAGCGAACATCCCCACGGATCCGTCCACTGTCCGCTTCAACTGTCCACATAAAAGAGTCTTTGTCAAGGTGAGTGATGTCATCATCCCGCTGTGCTGTGATTGGACGACGAGGTGCTGTAGAGCGAGTAAAGAGGACACATGAAAGGGATGATGGGATGCGTCTGCTTTGTGCCAACTGTCCCAGTTCTCTGAAAGGGGAAAGTGCCAAGTGTTGCTGAGGGTGTTTCTCACGAACTCATCAGTGAATGTCAAACTTAAACTCTGATGTTTCTATTTCATGCTCATCGCTTATACAAAAAAATGAGTTCGTTGTTTGATGAACGTGGCTTGTGTCATTTTAGTTTTGTAAGCGTTTGCTGAGACTTATTGGAGAACATTTCATTTCGATCGGAGATCAGTACAGAATAAACTCACGAGAGACCTGTGTGAGAAACAGATGACATGACGCATGAGTCTCACATGTATGTGCATTGTGAATGATCGTTGGCACGAGAATGTCTTCAGGTCTTTGTTGGGTTACTGCTGTAGATATTTTATTCTAATGTTCTCCAGAAATGCTCCAGATACGCCAACAATCTCTCAATGTTGATTTTTCTCAACGTGACCTTTTATAATACTTGAGAAACCCTTCAGAAAGCTCTCAGGTCAATGTTGTTGTGTGAATGTAGTCGTGACTTACCTGTGCCCTTATAGTCTTTCTATCATTGTGTGTTTGTGTTTACTGATTTAGAGGAATAGCATGTCCCGTCAAACCTGTAGGCGTTTTCCCTGAAGAACACAAAACAAGATATTTTGAAGAATGTCGACGCAATCACACACACACACACACACACACACACACACACACGCACGCACGCACGCACGCATTGTTCAATTATTGTTCAATAATTGAACAATATTACATTTACATTTAGGCATTTAGCAGACACTTTTATCCAAAGCGACTTACAATAGTCGAGGAGACAATGAAGCGGTAAATAGCCGATAAAACAATCGGTGAACAAGTGCTACAACAATGTTACCAAGTTACACAGAGCGAGATAATAACCTGAAAGTAGAAAAAGGTTTTTTCTTTTTTAGGTAGATTGAGTAGGCTAGAAAAGAAGGTACTCCTAGTGAGTTAGGTGTAGCCGGAAAAGATGAGTTTTTAGGTGTTTTTTGAAGATAGAGACAGAGTCTGACAAGCGTGAAGCCAGAGGCAGATCTTTCCCTCATCAAGGAACTGAAGCAGATAACTTTCGAGAGAGAGATTTCTTACCCTTTTGAGCTGGTACCACAAGTCTCAGCTCATTTGCGGAGCGCAGAGATCTTGAAGGCCTATATCTTTGCATTAGTGAGTTAAGGTAAGTGGGTGCTGAACCGGTGTTGGTCTTGTAGGCAATGAGAAGACATTTAAATTCAATGCGAGCTGCTACAGGAAGCCAATACAGTTTTATGAAGAGAGGTGTTACATGGGTCCTTTTTGGTTCCTTGAACACCACTCTTGCCGCTGCATTTTGAATCATCTGCAGAGGTTTAGTTGTGCACATCGGGAGTCCAGCAAGCAGCGCATTGCAGTAGTCCAGCCTGGACAGGACCAGAGCCTGAACCAGGATTTGTGTGGAGTGTTCTGTGAGAAACTGCCTGATCTTCCTGATGTTGTAAAGCATGAATCTGCAGGATCTGGCAGTCGCGGCAACATGATCTGTGTAGTTAAGCGGATCCTACTTGGATAGAGAGGTCTTGACGAGTCTTCGGGTCGGCAGGGATGACAAGACGTTCCGTTTTCGAAAGGTTTAGTTGTAGGTGGTGTTGCTTCATCTAGAGCGAGATGTCGCTCAGACATGCTGAGACTCAGGTCGAAATCGTCTGATTTTCCGGATGAAACGCAAGGTGGAGTGGCGTGTCATCCGCATAACAGTGGTAGGAGAAGCCATGCTTACGAATGACTGATCCCAGTGATGTCATGTAGATCGAGAAGAGCAATGGTCCAAGGAATATATTAAACCCCAGTCCCTTCTATTGTATGTACACAAAACGACATCGACAATCTTTCAAATATCTTTCTTTTTTCATGACAGGAAACGGTCACAGATATGCCAACACGCGAGGGGATAATGAACTATAGGTGTGAAATACCTTAAACTATTTATACTAATATGTGGCTTAATTGACAGTATTCAGGACTGAGTAAAGTTGAGCAGATTGAAACCATCTCATGAAAGATGTTGAGAGATGTGTTTCAATAAGAAGGGCTCTTACGTCTTAGTTCATCTCAACACATGCAGGTGGGTTTATTTACACAGACCTGATGATGTTCATGTCCTCCAGGATCCTGAAGTATGTGTATTGCAGATGATTCTACACACAAACAAACATGCCTTGAGATATTCAAATGTCAGTTATGTTTGGTTTTTTTCTGTGCAGATCTCAGATCCGTGTGAAATATGTAGTGACGTGGTGTGTGTGTGCAGGTCTTTGAACAACTGTTAATGATAATGCTGGTGTGTTTTGTGTGTGTCTTTGTTTGTCTGGTTGTTAAAGGAAAGAGATGAGGGTGGTTGAGGATACGGGCCGCTTCATCGCATTCATCGCTTGTGTGTGTGAGTGTGTGTGAGTGTATCTGAGAGTTAAAGAATGATTGTGTTTTGTTTTGACGCCCATCATCTCTCTTACTTGTGTTAAAGACTTATATGTTGATTACATGATTTCCTGTAGCTGAGTGGTTAGACCTTGACCCTAACAACACCTAGGTCAAGGATTTGACCCCAGGGATTCCACTGAACTCCATTGAATGAGTAGTGTAATGTCATTTAAAAAAATGTGTGTGATGGGATTGTTGTATATTTATTTATTTTGTAAAATTGAGATCACATCGACATCTTCAATAATATTGACTTTTGCAGACTTGACTAATTTGAGTTTGGTTTGAGACATTTTTGAGATCATGAGTTGATCGATAAATGATGTCATATTTCAGTGTGTTCATCATGTGTGTGTCATGTGTCATGTTCGGTGATGTCACACATGTTTACCGAAGCCGTAGGTTCTTCCTGTTCAAGTGTTTGTATAAGGATTTCTGTCTTTCAGCGGTGATCAAAATCAGCAGAAAGACTTCAGTTTCACACTAAAAACAACATCCTGTCTGTGAATGAACACAAAGAGAGGAGAGGAAGATGTATGTGTGTGTTTGGGTTGCACACATGCAGTGTCACTCATGTGTGAGTTTAAACTGTTGTGATGTCATTAAGATCACATGACATTAATCTGTAACATGGTTGAGGTTGTTAGAATGTTGTATCGTTTGTCTGGTTTGTAAGAGTTTTGTGACGAGTTTTGTGAATAATTAAGTCCTTGAGTGAAATCCCCGGCTTCTCTGAATGATGTCAGTGTTTACCTCATGACAAACCTTGTGTTGATGTGTGTTAGTGTGTTAGAGTTTACAGTAGTTTACACTACACTTGTGGGTTTGTGTACTGCCGAGACTGAATAAACACAATCACAGATGTCTGTGGAAAAGTTTTGGTTTCCTGCTGTGATGATGATGATGAGCGACCTTTTATGACCTTGGATTATTTTCTCCTATTCTTAAAGCATCATTTACGTAAACACATATTCTGTAAAGCTTTTAGTTTCTTATCTGAGCCGAAACATGGTTTCATTCCAGGGAGATCCACTTTGACATAATCCCACATCAGAGCACAGACGCGAACGCAGACAGCTGAACATACTACGATTTTAACATGTCTTCCTTCTGTCTTACAGAACAGCATGGCATCAGTCTCAATAGCAACAGAACTCTGAAAGAGGAAGTGACATCGATACAGGAGACCATGCAAATACACACAGTTCAATCCAAAGATGATCCCAGTGACCCCCATTCCCGTAAGAAACGCTTCCTGTCGTACCCACGCTTCGTAGAGCTGATGGTGACGGCCGACGTCAAGATGGTGAGACATCACGGACGGAACCTGGAGCACTACATACTCACTATCATGTCAGTAGTAAGTAAAGTATGCTTTTATTACTCTACTACGCACAAAGTGGCACCAAGATGCCAAAGTCAAAAATCGAAATCGCAAATGTTGTGGAAGTCTTCAGACACCCCCATGTCTTCAGTTCAAGTGTTTGTGTTTATATATCCATTTTTAAATGACATTAAAGTTCAGTTGTGTATCAAACAGCACACAGTGAGTGTTTATACTGTTACTGTCAGCAAGAGTGTTGTGTACATCTTGTGTGTGTATTCTATACAATATTCGCAGTATGACAGTCATGTTTATAGACCTACACATAGACATTATCAGACAGTGTGATGATTATTTTGATGATGTCATAGTAATGGCCAATCAGATGACTCGATTAGTGTCTGACAGTGATTTATTACAGGATGTCTCACTCCTGCTTCCATATGCGATCTGTCTGTCTGTCAGTAATAGCGGTGGTTGTGTAGAGGTTTCACACAGACACACACTGAGTGTTTATAGAGAGTTAATGACTTCCTGACACAGAGTTCAGTGAGTGCTCTCATATTTGAGTTACACACATTTTTGTGATGTGTAGGGTCACATTGTTAATTTGTTTGTATTTGTTTATTTAAGGTTGCTGCGATCTACAGAGACCCCAGTGTAGGAAACCTCATAAACATCATGATTGTCAAACTCATCGTCATACACAATGAACAGGTATACACACACACTCACACAAGCAGTTTTTCCTCTAGCATGAGCCGTTATATCTTTGCGTTGTGTTTCTCAGGAAGGGCCCAATATAAACTTCTACGCCACCTCAACACTTCATAACTTCTGCGTCTGGCAACAGAGTCAAAACGTTTTAGACGACACTCATCCGAGCCATCATGACACGGCTCTTCTCATAACCAGGTGACTTGACCTTCACCTTTGACCTCAACCCTCTCCTCCCATGTGTATGTTTTTGTGTGGACTGTGTAATAAGATGTGTGTTTGGGTCACAGAGAGGACATCTGCCGAGCAAAAGACAAGTGTGACACGTTAGGTAAGTGCATCTTCATCTTTCATTTTCTTCATAGTAATGTAGAAACGTTCTTGGACTTTATTCTGTGAATTGAGATGAATTTCTGTAAGCACTGAATATTTGAGACAAAATCTCCACCGCTGGATTCTGATCCTGTCAATATTTTAAGTCAAACATGAAAGGCAATGTGTTCATGAACTGTACGAGCAGCTGTGCGTTTGTGAATGACTTCTCTTTAAACGTCAAACTCCATGACCTGTGACCGAGCCCCCGTGCAGGTGTTCAGGGCCCACAATCTGTCATCCCTTCAATTTTAAACAGGGCTAAGTGAGCTGAAGTAGGATGTCCTGATGACATTTGTGTGTGTGTGTGTGTGTGCGTGTGTGTCTCCAGGTTTGGCGGAGTTGGGGACGATGTGTGACCCGTACCGCAGTTGCTCGATCAGTGAGGAGAACGGACTGAGCGCTTCCTTCACCATCGCTCATGAGCTCGGTCACGTGTAAGTTCCTTCTCAAAGCTTGCTCACGAGACGCTCATGTAAAGCCCTGTCATTATTTTAACCACAGTCTTCAATGTTGGGGTGACCTCTAAACCCTCATAAACTGGTTCTGCTGGTTTGATTTAAAGTCTTTAGTCTCGTTCTCTTGTGAAGAGTGTTGTGTGAATGACAGAAATTCATCTGCTGAACTCTTGTCTCTTATTATAAATTCCGATCTGTCAGGTTTTCCAAACGCAGATAAAGACACTTTCATTCATAATGTGTCAGTTTAATGTTCCGTACGTGCCCCGCTCATTCTCTTTCGTCATGGTTTACTGTGATGTGTTGCAGAAGTGCAGACAGATTTCCATGAGTTCATGTTCATGTTTAATAGAGAATTCTGTGTAAGAGACACAATCAGATGAATTTTGTTTTGATGTTTATTCTGTTACACAATCCCTGTTGAGAACACTAAACATCTCTTCAATATCAAACTAGCAAATGATAGAACACTATAGTTTTTCGAAAGTCTCATCTGCGTCTTAGATATTTCTTGTGAGGAGAGAGTCAGAAATCTTGAAAATGTCTCAATTAAAGGTTTCAGAAGAGATCTCAACAATATTTGATTTGTCAATTTTGATTATTTTACATCACATCAATTTCATAGGTTTAAACAGTTTTGCTTTCATTTGTGTCTCTCCTCTCAAACATTTGTTGTGTCATGTATTGAATGTTGTGTAATATGATGTGTCATGTATTGTATGTTGTGTCATGTATTGAATGTTGTGTAATATGATGTGTCATGTATTGTATGTTGTGTCATGTATTGAATGTTGTGTAATATGATGTGTCATGTATTGTATGTTGTGTCATGTATTGAATGTTGTGTAATATGATGTGTCATGTATTGTATGTTGTGTCATGTATTGAATGTTGTGTAATATGATGTGTCATGTATTGTATGTTGTGTCATGTATTGAATGTTGTGTAATATGATGAGTCATGTATTGTATGTTGTGTCATGTATTGAATGTTGTGTAATATGATGTGTCATGTATTGTATGTTGTGTCATTTATTGAATGTTATGTGATTTTTGTTCCAGGTTCAACATGCCTCATGATGACAGTCCGAAGTGTCGTGAGTCTGGTATGAAGCATCAGTTTCACGTCATGGCTCCGACTCTGAACTATGACACCAGTCCGTGGTCCTGGTCTAAATGCAGCCGTAAACACATCACAGATTTCCTGGAGTAAGTCTCGGTTGTTTATTCCTCTTGTGGATGGTTTGAGGAGCTGGTGTTGGAGTGGTTGTCCGGTGTCATCTGGTGTTTGTGATGACCTTTAAGTGATTCTTGAATGGAGCTCTCTCTGTCTGACGCTTGTCTGCGTCTGTCGGCTTTCTCTCAGGGTGCCGGACAAACAGTCATTTAGTCGCCGGCGTGCTTGGCCCCTCGGCAGCCGTAACCGGGGGCAACGCCTCATTGAGGGCTTCTCAGAGTTCCTTTAAGACAGGAAATGTCAGTTCTAATGAGATTTTCTCTGAACGAGAGCCTTTGATCTTCTGCTCGAGTGGATGCAGGGAGCTTCACAAAAGAGAGAGAAAGAGAGAGAGACTGGATGAACGAGTGTGTGTGGCCGGGACCTTTCATCGTTAGAACAAAACTTTACAATATATTTCTGGAGTATAAATGAAAGAGTCAATGTGACATTGTGTGTGTAGTTTCATCCTGTTGTCTGCTGATAACACTTCACTAGTGACGTTTCTTGACATGATTTAAAACATGATACCCACACACACTTAGCTTAGAGTTGTGTTGACTTGAGTGCAAGAAACAGGTGTTTTACTTCACTACACATAATAACACATTATAGAGCTTCCTGTCTGCACACAACACATTTCAGCAAGTCTGCTTTGTCGAATTCTTTTTGATACTGTCTTAAACTCATGAAAAGCTTTAATGAAATCTTATGAAAACAGCTGTTCTTTTGTTACTCTTAAAGAAAGGGTGTGGTGGAGTGACATGCACAACCTGAGAGAGAGAGAGACAGAGAGAGAGAGAGAGAGAGAGAGAGAGAGAGAGAGAGAGAGAGAGAGAGAGAGAGAGAGAGAGAGACTTCCAGTGATAATACGCACCAGCTCTGGCATTGTGTTAAAATAGAAAAGAGAAGGTGTTTAAATCCGCTCTTTGTGCAGTGTGCTGTGTAAGTTCAGTCAATCATTTACTGTCAGCTAACAAAACGGACCCCACACAGTTACGCACACACGCGCACAAACACGCACGCACACACACACACACACACACACACACACACACACACACACACACACACACACACACACACACACACACACTTACAGATTCAGATGCACACCCGCACAAACGCACATAGGCACACACACACACACACACACACACACACACACACACACACACACACACACACACACACACACACACACACACACACACACACACACACACACACACAATTACAGGTGCTTGGTACTACATCAGCCAGTCCACCTATAACACAAGAGAAGATATTTTGAAAAATGTCTGAGTGGTTTATCTTTTTGTGTTTTTGTGTGATTAATAGTACGGGTTATGGTGAATGTTTATTGGACGAGCCCGGAGGCAGGTCATATAATCTTCCAGCTCAGCTGCCCGGTCAACTGTACAACGCTAACCGTCAGTGTGAACTCATGTTCGGTCCCGGATCACAAGTCTGTCCGTTTATGGTAAGACATCTGTCAACATGAACTCATTTAAATCTTTCGGGGTTTAATAAACCTGTAAGATCACACAAAACATAATTGGAACACAAATGTCCAATGGATTTATTCTTCCTCTTAAAGAAGATATTCAGAGAAATGTGTCAGATATTTTGTGTGTCTTTCAGAAACAGTGCAAGCGTCTGTGGTGCACCAGCGCAGAAGGAGATCACAAAGGCTGTCGTACACAGCACATGCCTCTTGCTGACGGATCTGACTGCGGTTATGGGATGGTAAGACGCCTAGATCCTTTGTTGTTGTTAGACAGTCAGCCGTGCATTAAACTGAAATGTCAGTGATAATGAAGGGGGAATTCGAGCTTGACCATGACATTTAATCTTTATAAGAGGCAAATTAATTTTGTGTCATTTTAATCCAACACGTATCCAGGATGATGTGTGAGGTTTTGGCTGTGTGTAAAGCTGAAACTCAAGTGCTCTTGTGGTCTGTGAGACAGTTTTGGTGAGTGGGAGGGTCAGGGTGTGTGTGTGTGTGTGTGTGTGTGTGTGTGTATGAGGAAAGCATTGAGGTGAACAGCATCTTAATCCAAGCACATCACCTGAGAACTACAAACACGAGAGAGGGTGAGAACAAATCAGCGTGAAGATCATAATGTTAAACTCCTAATAATTAAACACAACATATTAAATATCAGCGCTTCGTCAGTGGATTGTGTTTACAGATTTATAACTGTCTAAATGTCACAATCAAAAACTTTTAAAAGTTATTTTAGTTTTAATGAGCTTTTATTAATTTTTTGTATTGCAATTTTTGTACTCTAAGTTAAATATTTTACATTATTATTTATGTTAGTTATTGTTTTTTTTATTTTAAATTGCTTTTACTTTAAGTTTTAGCTTTATTTATTATGATGATTTTAGTGCTTTAATCCTTTATTTCTGAGGCAACATTAACATTGTTCATTTAGATTTTAACATTACATTTTTAAACATCCCACTAATAATGTACGAACACAATTTTAGACTAACATTTTTCATAATGTATTTAAAACGTTTAGCAATGTCATCATTCTAAAAAGATGCAATGAAAATTAGAAACATTTCTCAACTTTGAATGAACGTCTAGGGGACTTCAGCTAAAATGTAAAAAATTTTTCAAATCACTTTTGGTTTGGTTATTACGATTGAAGTTTGTTGTCATTGGTCCGAATTTTGTGCCACAAATAAACAATTTTAGATAGATACTGGATGCATTTTCTCTTGTTTTATGAGTTGGCACAGTAATTTATCTTGCAAGTGATGTTGATGATGGAATCTGTGTGTTTTGAACACAAAGTGTGTGTTCTTGTCTGTGGATGTCGTCTCTGGTGGCTCCTGCACCTTTGTTTGTGGTGCTGAGGGCCGGGTGTCACCTCCTCATGAGATTGTTTGAAGTGTCAGAAGTTAAAAGCACTAGACACTGAGAGTCTGATCTCACCTGCCCGTCTTCATCTCTTTAATGTGGCAAGCATCTCTCTCATCTGTTTCTAAACATCAGCTGTTTGATCCTCGCTCAGCTCCATATGGAAATGTGCCACTATATGAAGAAATTACAGATGAGTGTCCTGACTTTCATTCTTTCACGTGTCTGACATCACGGGTGTTATTGGTCTTACGACGTAGCTCGTCAGAACATCACCTTCCCTACACGATAATATTTGTAGTATATTTGTGTCTGCTTGTGCTTGTAAACGCGTTTCTCTCGATGTTTGAGGTCTGTTGTGCATGTGTGTGTGCAAGCGTGTGTAGATTTTTGAGGTTGGTCCTGTATGTGTGTGTAGATGTTTAATGTCTGTCCTGTGGATGTGTGAAGATGTTTGAGGTCTGTCTTGTGTGTTGATATGTGTGTGTACGTGTGTGCGTGTGTGTGTGTGTGTGTGTGTGTGTGTGTGTGTGTGTGCATGTGCTTGTGCCTGTAGATTTTTGAGGTCTGTCATTAGGATCTAAAGGGATTTACAGCATCAGCTCTTGTGTTTACATGTGTTATGTGTATGTGTCATTTGTCAAACACACATGAGGATTACAGATCAGCTGTCATGTTATGTGTGTGTCTGTGTGAGCTGTAGATTCCTGCAGGTGGTTTAGAGAGAGATAGAGTGAGATAGAGAGAGAGAGAGAGAGAGAGAGAGAGATCACACACACATACAAACACATATGCACACACATATGCACACACATATGCACACACGTGCATGCACACTCCGCTCACAATACAGCTGACTAATAAATACAATATAACACACAACCCTAAAGATAAAAGTGAATAAATTTTTGTGTTTGTGTGTGTGTACCATAAAAACAAATGTTGTACATGTGACTGACTGTTACAGGGCTGTTTTTTCTCACTTCACCTCAAAATATCTCACAGCATTCTTAATAAAGGACAAATCTTGACAACCTCACAGACACTCCAACATGTGTCTCTTTATCTATCTCTGTCGGTCTCTCTCTCTCTCTCTCTCTCTCTCTCTCTCTCTCTCTCTCTCTCTCTCTCTCTCTCTCTCTCTCTCTCTCTCTCTCTCTCTCTCTCTCTCTCTCTCTCTCTCACACCTCAGGCTGTTTCCACACCTTACAGTGTCTAATTGAAGGTCACGGCGGGTCCAGATGCTTCTTGCAGTAGAACAAACACCCCATACATATGGAAACTGTGTGTGCTTAAGTGTGCTCGAGTGTGTGTGTGCTTAAGTGTGCATGTGCTTGTGTGTGTGTCCTCCAGTTAGCGTGCATGTTCAAGTGTGTGTGTGCTCTATTTGTCTCCTGTTTTTCTCCTCGGGGCTCTCCTGAGCTCGTTTTCCCTCTCGCAGCTCCTTTTCAAGCAAAACAAAAGCTCTGTAAACATGTGAACGGTGTTTGTAGTGGAATGTCTTTAAGACGTCCACAACGTCAGCTCTGTGGAGAGACACTCGGGTGATCCCGGTGGTCTGCTGTGATAATGTGTGCGTGTGGTGCTGTATCTCACATTTGATCTGGATGGCAGTGAATGCACACGCATGTGGTTTGACGTGTCGGCTTGTGTCGAGTTATTTTACACGGTTAGTGTTGTCAGTGTGCGGGTCTGTGTAAGTGAGGTCGAGTGTTCACATCTGTTTCACTTAATCTTGAGATGAATCACCTGCATGTCCTGTGCTGAAATGATCACACTTTCAGATGAAACCAAAGTCCCCAAAGAGAGGTGTTCTATAGATTGTGTTTATTCTATCTACGGGATCAAGTTCAGAAGTTAAAATCCTCATTTAGAATTAGTTTTGACTCTTGTTTATGTGCAAACATCTTGCATAATATGCAGTTTGTCACGAATCATTCGAACAGCATTGAATTCTAGGAAGGCAAACATAGATTCCCTCTCTATCATGTCTGTTAGAGATCTGATCTGTTTTTGAATAATTCTCTTCTTCAGGCCTCGAGGTCTTGTGTGTGCAGAAAAACTGGATTGGTTGAGGATGAACCGACGGAGTGATTTTTACTCTGTAATGATGATAATTGTAAATTCCAGCGGAACAGCGCAGTGTAATGTTTCCTCCTGTTATATATTATCAGAGGAAGAGAAACTGTAGACACAGATGTGTATCACACACGCACACACACAGGGTTTCATTCTTTTCTCAAACACTCTGAATGAAGCAGTCATGAACACAGTTTATGTTTCAGAATCAGGACAGTCATGTGACTGATAGCTGAATCCATCATTAATATAGATCTGTATGATAAAGAGTTATTGTCAATCATTGTGATGGGTATATTTCATATATATTGATGCTACATTATAACTGAACTATATTGATTCAGAATATGTACAATGACAGAGTTAAGAAAGCGTAAGGAGAAACAGACAGAGAGACTTGTGTTGCTCTTATCTTTACTCTTGAGTTTCTTCTGGTTGTAACAGTCAAGTACCTCCGTCTCTCTCCATGTGTCTCAAGCGTGTGTGCCAGCGACAGACGAGTGTAGACGCCAGACTGTCGTGCATTCCACCAACGGTGTCGCTTCAGAGCGAAGAGATTCAGTTACCTAGCTCTCTCTCTCTCTCTCTCTCTCTCTCTCTCTCTCTCTCTCTCTCTCTCTCTCTCTCTCTCTCTCTCTCTGGCCTAGAGTGATGCTGTTGATAAGAGAGAATCATAGAGCATATGAAACATTTCTCCCTAAGATGAGTTTCATAAAGTGCAGGTGTATCCAAACTTTGCTGTTCTTACTAAATGTGTGTGTGTGTCCGTGTGTTTGCAGTATTGCAGGCATGGCATGTGTGTGAATAAGGAGATGGATCTTAAGCCTGTTCATGGTGAGTGGGGTCCTTGGGGTCCGTACAGCGTCTGTTCCAGAACCTGTGGAGGAGGAACACGCAGCACAACCAGAGACTGCAACAAACCAGAGTGAGCACACACGCAAACACGCTCACACGCACACTTGGAAAATTACTGAGTGATGACAGCGGATATAAAATTGACCAATGATAAACACATTGACATGCATATACATATCTATCATAAAAACTTTGTTTCTGATTACAAATAGGGTTGGTTCATTATTTATCATCTATTAAATTTAAAATATTTTATTTACATTTTTATAGAAATAAATCTAATAGCAGAAGTATAACACTGTTTCATGAGTTATAAGTGCTTTTGAGATTTAAAAAAAATTCGAAAAGTTTCTTTTTAAATATTAAACCTATCACTGTCATAAGGTTAGAGGTTTTTCATTGCCCATTGTCCTAAAGTTCTCAGAAACAGTCGTAAAGCTGTATCTGTCTTCTGTTAATGTAAGTAAACCAAAATCTTTTCAGAGATATGCACATGTGATTCTACGATACAGGTACTCAAGATTAACATAAGATGGGCAGAAACTGCATGGGATATTTCTTCTCAATCTTTAATTTAGAATTAAATTTTTGTTTTAAAAAAAGTATTTGTGTTTTCTTAGATTTTTATGTATGTATTCATTACGAATTGGGAAATGAATATTTTAGGTTTTGTGGTGATGTCATCAGTCCTCTGTGCTCTTCCCAGGCCGAGGAACGGAGGGCGTTTTTGTGTGGGTCGCAGGATGAAGTTTCGCTCGTGCAACACGGATCCGTGTCCTCGTGGACAGAGAGATTTCAGAGAGGAACAGTGTGCACAGTTCGATGGGAAACACTTCAACATCAACGGACTGCCACCGTCTGTCCGCTGGGTGCCTAAATACAGCGGCAGTAAGTGACCTCAGTCACAACATACACATCACAATAAGGCAAAATAATCCACACGTGTGTCTGTCACAGTTCTGATGAAGGATCGATGTAAGCTCTTCTGTCGTGTTGCCGGGACGATGGCGTACTATCAGCTGAAGGATCGGGTCGTAGATGGGACGCCGTGTGGACCGGACACATATGACATCTGTGTTCAAGGCCTCTGTCGGGTATGTTAGCACATTCATGTAAGAAACATTATCATGATCATAGTGTATATACTGAACGTATGTGTGTGTGTGTGTGTGTGCGTTAGCAAGCAGGTTGTGATCACATTTTAAACTCCAAGGCCAGAAATGATAAATGTGGGGTTTGTGGTGGAGATAACTCCTCGTGTAAGACTTTGGCAGGAACATTCAACAACGCACAATATGGTGAGGACTACACATATCCCACAATGCATTGCCACAGGTCAGGTCCTATTGATCTGATGAGCATTTAAAGTCTATCAGTGCTGCCACCTAGAGACATCTACGCTCTTCATCATTTCTTTATTCATTGTCCTGCTTCTCTCAGGTTATAATGTTGTGGTTCGGATTCCTGCCGGTGCCACAAACATTGACATTAAACAGGTCAGCTACTCAGGGTTACCAGAAGATGATAACTACCTCGGTTAGTGTTTTACCCTCATGAACTTTTGTGTGCTGAACATCATATGTCATCATTTAATAAACAGTAATTATATCATTCTGGTTATATTTGGCATAAAACATTTTTTGGCTTGAAACAAGCATGACTTCACATAAAACCCTTATCTCAGACTCATCTGGTTGTGGAGTAACAGAGTGGACACTAACAAGATGGTATTTTTACAACGTGTTGGTCCTATACATACAAGAACAACTAAATTTATGTTGTAAATTTGCAAGAATATTATTTGAGTAACAGTATTGACAGTTCATTGATCTTCTCTTACACATGTTTATTAGACAATATTTGGGAAAAGAGAGTGCACATACCATATCGTCATACTTCACGCACTTCTATGATATCAAAGTATGCAAATTATTTGAGATTTTGACAATCAAATACAGATAACAGGGTTGACTGTTATTTCTTAGACATGCATAAGATAAAAAATATCTGAAATCACACTTAAAGACAGAATAGAATGAGTAACTTCCCAAACCGGACAACTGAAAGTTTTACGAGTGGAGCACAAGTCATTTATCTTTCTGTTTTCTCTGTCTGTATTTCTTTTGCTTCAGCTCTGTCTGATGGACACTCCAACTTTCTACTAAATGGGAATTTCGTGGTGTCCATGTTTAAAAGGGAAATAACATTTAAAGGAGCTGAGATCGAGTACAGCGGATCAAACACGACTGTGGAACGCATCAACTGCACACAACGCATCGAGGATGAGCTCGTGCTTCAGGTAAAGACCTGACATCAGAACATGTAGATTACTCTCAGGACAGGACAAAGTCTTCAGGTTTTTCCCTAACTGACTGTTTTAAAACCATGGTTGGAAACAACACAGAAGTTTGTTCTGTTCTGTGTGTGGGTTTGTGTCAGGTTTTGTGTGTGGGGAATCTGTACAATCCAGATGTGAGATATTCCTTCAGCATTCCTGTAGAAACTGAGAGAGAAGCATTTGTGTGGGACGCGTCCGGCCCATGGCAGGAGTGTAATCGCATGTGTCAGGGTAAAAACAAAAAAATCTCCTCTTCATTCCGTCTTTCACAACTGTGTGTTTAAGGATGTTTTTACTGCTCATACAACTGTGTGTATGTGTGTGTGTGTGTCTACAGGAGAGCGTCGGCGGAAGGCTGTATGTGTTCGTAAGAGTGATCATTTAGTTGTTTCTGAACAGAGGTGTGAGTTTCTTCCTCGACCACGAGGCACATCAGAGTCCTGTAATACACACTGTGAACTCAGGTACTGACACACACACACACACACACACACACACACACACACACACACACACACACACACACACACACACACACACACACACACACACACACACACACACACACACACACACACACACACACACACACACACACAAACACACACACACACACACACACACACACACACATTTGTTAATTTTGTGCTTATGAGATAATGTGATGATGATGCTCTGTCTTCAGATGGCATATAGCGGGCAAGAGTGATTGTTCCAGTAAGTGTGGACCCGGGTATCGTACGCTGGACGTGCTGTGTATGCGTTACGGTCAGAACAAGAGGCAGAGTGAACGTGTGGAGGGAAGAGCTTGTGCAGATCTATCCAAACCTCAGACGAGAGAGGTTTGTCATGGAGACTGTCTCCTGAAGAGCTGGCAGTACAGCGCCTGGTCTCAGGTAACCAAAACACATGCTCTATCATCACATCTAGCATTCTACAGTGGTTCATGTGACTGGTATTGTGTAGTGCTCCAGGACCTGTGGTCAAGGCGTTAGGTCACGACAGGCCTTCTGTATGAATAATCTGGGTCGCAGGCTGGTGGACAGAGAGTGCCATGAACAGCAGAGGATTCTAACAGAACCCTGTAATGAAGTGGCATGTCCAGATTGGTCCGCTGGAGATTGGAGTGAGGTAAACACATTACACCACAACACACGATACTATACTACATTTCACAACACCATACCACAATACATGACACTACACTGCACTACACAATACTAATCATTACAAAACGATACTATACTGCACTACACTATACTATACCACACTACACAATACTACACTGCACTTTATAATAGTTAACAATATTATACTGTACCACACTGCACCATACCATACCATACCACACTACACAATACCACACTGCACTTCATAATAGTAAATATTATTATACTGTACCACACTGCACTATACCACACCACATTAAAAGATACTACACTGCAGCGCACAATGCTGTTCTACACCACACTGCATGTCACCACACTTCACTGCCCTATACTAAACTTAATGGTACTATGCAAAACTTTTTTCACCGCACAATCCTAAACTACGCAACGCTATTCCACACTACATGGTCCAATATAATAATGGACGACACTGCAGTACACCACACTAATCTATGTATTGCTTTATTTGCTGGTTTGTATATTATTGTATATTTTATAACACTATATCATACAATAGCACTATATATCATACCACTATAAAATATTCACTATATGATATACTGTAGTATATGTTGTATATATAATAAAGTGATACAGTTTATATATGATATTATATAGAGTATATATATACAGTGTTATATAGAGTGTATAATTATACCATTATTCTTGGATCTCATTTGTTGATGTTTTATTTTATGTTATATTGCTATTGATCATTCGATTATATTGTCATTGGGGTTATAAGCTCAAAGTTAAAAGTATTTTAGATACTGTGGTATTTCAGATGAGTGAAGAGTATAACTTAACTACAAAAGTGCATCAGAATCCACGTGTGTTTTTGTGTAGTGTTTAGTGACCTGTGGGAAAGGTGTTAGACACAGGCGGGTGCACTGCATTCTGGGAGATGAGAAAGTGAGTGAGCAGCGCTGTGATACAAGCACCAAACCATCATCTGTGGGCGGGTGTGAGCTGTCAGAATGTGCATCCTGGCAGGTCGGAGTCTGGAGTCCGGTATGAAGGTTTCCTCATGTTGGACACATGTTGGGATGTGTGTATGTTGTGTAACTGAGCGTGTTGTGTGTAGTGTACTGTCAGCTGTGGTCAGGGATATCAGATGAGAGCCGTACGCTGTGTGTCAGGAGATTACCCACAGACGCTGGACGACAGACAGTGTAACGCAGTCACCAGACCAAGAGACAGTCAGGTATACAACACACTCACACAGAAAAACACACAAACTTAGACATGTTTACAATGAAGTGTGTGTGTTTGTGTGTGTGTAGGACTGTGAGATTTCAGTTTGTCCTCGCGCAGCATCAGTGTTAAACACACCAGGGCCAACAGAACCCAGTCACATCCAAACCCAGTGGAGATACGGTTCATGGACCACAGTGAGTGACACACACACACACACACACACACACACACACACACACACACACACACACACACACACACACACACACAGGTCTTTAGCATGTTCCTCTCTCTTCACATGTGTGTTTGTCAGTGCTCGGTGTCATGCGGTGAGGGACGGAGAGGACGTTATGTCAGCTGTAGAGATGCTCAAGGGGGCGTCGCCTCTGAGTCTTCCTGTGCTCACCTGCCACGCCCCCCCGACTCTTCAACATGCTTCAGCTCCTGCGGCCAATGGAGAGAGAGCGAGTGGTCCACGGTGAGTATTTCAGCTGGATGTAAAGAACAAACATCCAGATGAAAATTCTCGGACATCAACTCTTTTCTCTTCAGTGTTCAGTGACGTGTGGTGTGGGTCGCTCCACGAGACGGGTGCTGTGTATGAACTATCACCATCAGCTGGACGAGACTTTCTGTCACCCGGATGAGAAACCCAACACTGAGCAGGAGTGTGCCGTCGCCCCCTGTCAATCATCCTATCAGTGGCCCAATAATCAGCCGTATTTTCCCCACGATCCTGGCAGTCATCCGGGGCATCACAGCTGGAATGTCCCGTCAGCGGACAATCAGTGGAGGACGGGACCCTGGGGAGCGGTGTGTTCACACACACACACACACACACACACACACACACACACACACACACACACACACACACACACACACACACACACACACACACACACACACACACACAGATATCTGGAGGTTTCCTGCAGTGGTGTTGGGCACTGTTCATTGTTTTTATGGCGCAAATGTTTGTTTTCTGTCATATTTTACACTCCTCAGAAACTTCTGTCATCTGACTGCAATTTTCTTCATTAGCACATGTGTTCATCCGCTTTGATCTGATGCATGCTGGGATTGTGTGTGTTTCTGTAGGTTTTTATATATATATTTATGTATTCACGGCTCATGTGATTTCGAACTCCTGCTGATGTTTATTTGACATTATCAGTTTGTTAAAGGTGTTTAATTGGCCAGGTTAATGAGGAGACAATAATAGAGTACAACACACTACTACACATGTGCAGTTAGTCTTAGATGATTATAGGAATATTTATTTTAAATAGTTATTTTGTTTTATCATGTATTTATAATTATTAAGATCATTTTAATATCAAAAATGGGTTTTCATAAATAAGATGCAGACATGTTCTTGACAGAATTGTGTGTGTGTCTGTGTGCGTGTTTGCAGTGTTCCAGCACGTGTGATGGGGGTTTTCAGAGAAGGGTGGTGGTCTGTCAGGACGCAGACGGACGCAGCATGAATTACTGCGACGAGAGATTGAAACCCATCGAGTCAAAGAACTGCAACTCTGGACCCTGTCCTCATTGGAACTATGGCGTCTGGGGAGAGGTGAGACACATAAACGCAGACACACACACAAGCACACACAATTCAGGCTGGTAAACCACCCTGATTTCATCTGTCAGACACACACATCATCATCAGTCTTAACTCTCTCTCTCTCTCTCTCTCTCTCTCTCTCTCTCTCTCTCTCTCTCTCTCAGTGCACACGGTCGTGTGGTGATGGTCAGCGGACGAGATTGGTGGTGTGTCAGCTTCCGAGCGGTCAGAGGTTATCTGAACACAACTGTGACGTGCTTGACAAACCACTCGATGTGGAGCCGTGTAACACCAGGTCCTGCCCTGGCACCGCTTCCTGGCACAGAGGAGCATGGAAGCCGGTACGATAGCCTCTCTCTCTCTCCCTCTCTCTCTCTCTCTCTCTCTCTCTCTCTCTCTCTCTCTCTCTCTCTCTCTCTCTCTCTCTCTCTCTCTCTCTCCTCCCTCTCTCTGCATCTCTCTCTCTCTGCATCTCTCTCTCTCTATCTCTATTCCTCTCTCTCTCTCTCTCTCTCTCTCTCTCTCTCTCTCTCTCTCTCTCTCTCTCTCTCTGTGTGTGTGTTTTCTGGCTTGCTCCGGTGTCTCATGAGCTGCTGGAGTATGCTGCCATGTGGAAATAGTTTCTCAAACACTGATTGGGCGTCAGGGAGGGGTAATGTGATTATTTTCACTCACAGGTTAATCTTTCTTAAGGGAACACAAGTGTATATTTGTGTATAAGAGTTGAATATTATTGATATTATTATTATGACATGTAGTGAGCATCTTATTGTATATTGTATATGTATTGTTGTACAGAATGATTCTTTTAAAGTTCATCAATATTATTATTACTATTTAAGTATTGTGTGAACTGGCGCTCATTGACCTTGTACAGATAATTTTTTATAGGTGAAATTATTATTATTTTATTAATATTGTTATTCGCTGTTGGAAAATTTTTATTTTTGAGCACAAGGTGTCGCGGTCGTGTATAAACGTATGGAAATATACACGAACACACTTCAGCGTTTACAGTAACTTTGACAAATACCTCATGGTTTGGAAATGCACTTGTAAGAAATCTGAAAGAAACAGATGTACATTCAGAGAATCACAACAAAGATCATCAGGGTTAAAATAAACATGGTGCTGAGAACGTCAGAAAACTTTTCTATTGCAGTTACAGCCGATGTCTGTGAACGAGACTTTAAGAGCATTTTAGCTCTTCTCTTATCAAACTCAAAAATAAAGAGATGTGTGTGTTCACATGTGAACAGTTGCTGCTCTGAGGTTTTATTTCTGTCTGGAAGTTTTTCTTCCAGTAGCCGGGAGGAAATTCATATGATATTTTTCTCGGGCAAATTCTGGTGCTGTCATCAACACACGTGCAAATAAACTCTTTTCCTTTGAAGGATTTCTTTTATTTATTTGTTTTATGTTGTATTTTTTTAGTATTACAAATAGTCACCTATCAGTATCTGTCATTTTCTTGTCATTCCCTTTCTCTGAATCCATTTAAAACTCTTGGCCGGCCCCCATGACATCATCGTCTTCTTCACAATCATGTTGTGTTTTTGTTTTATTTTTCGAACTGATTCCACACTGTAAAAATAATTAAAGTACATCAAGTTTGTGAATGTTTGTGTTGTTTTTTTGTGTAATGGTTTTGAACTCCACCTTTAGTGTTGGGTTATGCACAGAAACGACAGAAAGTGTCTTGTGTCGAGATGTGTGTAGGTTTGTGTAAGCAGCGTTTGGCAGCGTGTGATTTCTACATGTGGCAATAATTCGTTTAATGGCTTTGCTGTAATGCATTTGACCACTTACTCGCTGTATTTTGCTTTTATGACAACATTCACTGATAATAATCACCGTTAGCAAGGGTTCTTCATTTAAGAGGCAAAAAAAACTTCTCTGTAATCATTTCTGTGCTGAGAGTAACAAACCTGAGGATCACATTTCAGTTAAAGCCATACATGGTTTCTAATGTGATATACGTTTATATTTAAATATGTATAAGTGTAGGGCTTCAAAGAGCCGGTTTTATTCAGTAGAAGAAATGGGAATTCAGTCAGACGCTGGTGGAAAGAGCTCATAAATCAACATGTCACCGCTGCAGATGTTTTCTCGAGAATAATAAGACAACTAATTTACCCAGCATGCAGTGGGGTGATTTTTTTTGCATGCAGTGCATTTATATTAGACTCGATACACACATCAAGAGGGCTTTTGTGTTTCAATGCCATCATGTCAGGTTTTTTTATTTCTTTGCATATTTTTCGTGAAATTAGAACAAAGAAAACCAAACGTTGAGGTTGTCTGCAAGCATTATTCGGCCTGTAATCGACATGATTCACAGTAAATATACATATGTTAAGATGTGTACAGAGTTATGTTAAGATTTAATCCCAATTATACATGTAAATTGTCTGCATTATGTTTTAAAGAAACACGTACAAGAATTACATTGATCCTCATAATAATGTGGGTTAATAAATCTTATGTATTTATATTCATGTGAAGGGAAATCATGTCTATTGATAATGAATGTGTTGTGTCGTGTGAAGTGATGTGGTCATATTCATATGTTGACTTAACTCTGAATCTTCTGGGAGGTCAGATTCACAGAGCACTCGACACAAGGTCACATGACCCACATCATTTCACTTCCTGTTTCCTGTTTCTCTCTTAATCAAAACAACCTGATTTCCCCTCAGAATAGAAATAACCTTTAACAACTTTATTTATTATAAGACAGTTATAATAACCTTCTGATTCCAGACCTTCTGATGTAACTAAATATAGCTAAATATAGATTTCTTGAAAATATGACAGTAATCCCCTTTCCCAAACATAAATAACACAATTAAACCATTCAGATTCACCCTTACGTGTACCTTTCTATGTAAGAAAGTTTGCAGATGTTTTCTGGCTGCTCTTATAAATTTAATATTTGACAGCGCTGAAGTTTTGTGTTGAATAATGATTAAGTCCAGAGACATTAACAACTGAAATGAGACGGGAAGAACATCTGGATGTGTTTAAAGACTGTGTTGCCAGACTTTAGGCCAAATCCCCCATTCATCCTGATGATTTCCTTCTCTTTAAACACCCTAAACATCTGATCTGACAGCTGTTGACCTCTGTTACATGAAGAAGTTGTAGGCCGATTTCGATATGCTGTATTATTTGTCTTATTTGTATTTGACTTCATTATATCCTGTGAAATACATTTATCAAATATATTGTCGACGTTCTTAAGCAAAGGGATCTAGCGCTGATGTGATGTAAGTTCTTGTCGGATCTCTCCGGCTGACGTCAGTCACAGATTTGATCCAGATGTGTGAGAAACATTAACCAGATGTTTTCATTTAAAACCACAAAAACATTTCAGTTGACATATATGTCAATATTTAGATGATATGAAAATGTTTATCCCAGTAGATATTTGCCTAGAAGTCTTTTATGGGAATGTAAACTTGGCATGTGTGGATGTATAAGTCATTCGTGTGTAAACTGGGCCCAGACGCTAGAGATTCTGTTACGTATAATTACAACGAAATGTTCCGAGAAAAAAATCCATGTGTGTACCAAAAACCAAAGTTTCACAAATGAGGACGTATGAGGAATGTTGAAACTGAACATGTTTGCATGTGACAGCGTCTATGTGATCAAGGCTGTTATTAATGATGACGTTCTGTTTAAATGCTTCATGTCATATTTTTGCTCAATATTTAAGCCGTGAGAAAGCAATAGGTGTACCATAAAGAGCTCTGAGACGGCACTGATGACCCTGAAATGTGTCTTAGGTCAGAGGTCAAAGATTAGCACATGTCATCTGATAATCGTCTTTGAGAGAACTTGCTCTCTGTTAGTTGGTCTCCAATTGGTTTTTAAAGATTTGTATTATCTTGGTAACTACTGAGTCTCTATGACACATGTTTGGTTGCTGAATTATAACATTATGGTATTATGAATGTTGTTGAGTTTGGTTAGTGAGCGCAGCTGGCGTGTCCTCATGTCACAATTTATGTCTCTTGTAATTTATAGTTAACATTCCAGAAGTCCAGATGTGAGTCCGCCATCATCTGACCTGCAAACAAACCATCACAAACATCAGCATACAGTCAGTCATTCGGCTGATATTTAACGTTGTGTTTGTGCCGGTTATAAGGGATGAATTCTGATGTTGTTTGTTTGAGGTTGTGCCAGCGTCTGTGATTGACGGGTGTGTGAAGCTTCCAGATCTTTGAAGAGTCTTTTCTTCTCATGTGGTTTTCATAAACACACACTTGATGTGAATTTGTCGAGCTCCGAGAATCTAATTTGCATTCTTCTTCATGTGAATATATATACATAGATTCAGATCATCAGATTATAAAGCAGATTATTACACGCATACAGAACAGCGTTTCCATTGGTTAAATATGCAGATGCTGTGATGCCATGAATGAGAATCAGATCTGAATCTTGTGTTCAGAATCTGAATCTAACACACATGTGAATGGGAATCTAACAAGACATCACAGAAATCGGATCTAAACTAGGAAATAATGCAAACAGATGTGTTTGATATCATTTTTACACATGTCCAGATGTAAAGTGTCACACCAGATAATCAAACGTACACAATCATTGATACGTTAACAATCACTCATATTCAGCAAAAAACAAAAAAAAGTAAGAACAACGAAACACACAGGATGTATACTCACATACAAGCATACCTGATATTTCTGGGACAACACATATTACTTAAAACAAAACTTGTGTTGTGCCTTTCATTTATTTCACACAAAATTGCACATTGCGTGTTAAACAGTCTTACACAAACATCATCTTCAAGGGTCTATATACAATATTTAAAAAAGGAAATATTGTGACTACATGGTGACAACACATTAAGATGCTGAAAATGATTTCAGTAAACATGTAAAACAAATACATCACAATCACACTTTAAAACACAGGTTGAGAAAATTGTGTCTCACTATTATACAGATGTGTTATTATTTATTTGAATTTTAATTAGAAAAAAGTGTGTATCATAAGACTTACCTGACAGTAAAATAGCTAAAAGCTGAGGGAACGTGTGGAGATCTCGTCTGGTCTCTTTACCGATGTGTGTATGTGTGTAGTCACTTTTAACCAACACCAGATCTCTCTCTCTCTCTCTCTCTCTCTCTCTCTCTCTCTCTCTCTCTCTCTCTCTCTCTCTCTCTCTCTAAGTTTAAGGAGTCTTCAACTTTCTGCATTTCCTTCTCATGTACAGACAAATGGGTGTGTGTTTGTGTTAACAGTGTGTGTGTTTCTGTTATCTTTGTGTCTTTGATGTGTTCTTTTGGCAGACTCCAGGCCTGTGTTTAAAATACCTCCATAATGACTCTCTTTATGATCTGTGTGTGTATGCGTGTATGCATGTGTTTTGTGTGTGTGTTGGCATGCTCTCTTTATGGTCTGTGTGTGTGCGCGTGTTTCTTGTGTGCATTTGTGTGGGTTTTTGGGGCTTGCGCGAGTGTTTGTGCTTGTGTTCTTGTGGGTGCGTGCGTGTGCTTCTGTGTGTTTATGTGTGCATTTTTATGTGTGTTTGCATGTGTGTTTGCTTGTGTGTGTGTATGTGTGTGTGTGTGTGTGTGTGTGTGTGTGTGTGTGTGTGTGTGTGTGTGTGTGTGTGTGTGTCTGTGTGTGTGTGTGTGTGTGTGTGTGTGTGTGTGTGTGTGTGTGTGTGTGTGTCTGTGTGTGTGTGTGTGTGTGTGTGTGTGTGTGTGTGTGTGTGTGTGTGTGTGTGTGTGTGTGTGTGTGTTTGAGTGTGTGTAGTCTTCACTAAACTCTTTAGAGGGATCTTGAATGATGTCAGTTCGGTATGGGTGAATGGATGTGTGAATTGTGTGCACATCAAAAAAAAGAGTTTTTTTAATTTATCTATCTTTATATTTCTGACTTGTTATTCTCAAATGTTGTATACGTGAAACTCAGTTGTTGTTTTTGTGTTGCAGTTAATGTGTTTTTTTGGTTTTCTGTGCAGTGTTCCGTGTCATGTGGTAAAGGACTTAAAGAGAGAGAGATCATGTGTGTGGATCAGAATCAAACTCAGATAAAAGATGAGAGATGTGTTCATCTGAAGAAACCAAGAACACACAAGACATGTGGAGCTGGACCCTGTCCATCCTGGAGATACAGTGACTGGAGACCGGTACATATCCGATACATCTGTACATCTATACATCAATATCTATACATCTTTATATGACTCGACCATCATCAAATAACATCAAACCAGTGACTTGAAGTGTGTGTTTTTGTGTGTATGCGTGTGTAGTGTTCTGTGAGTTGTGGTGTTGGTGTTCAGACTCGTGAGGTGTTCTGCAGATTAAAGGTCAAAGCTCGAGTCAGTGATGATCTGTGTGACACAAGTGCTTGTCCGGACCGGATCCGGCCTTGTTTTCAGACGGAGTGTCGGACACACAGCTGGACGACACGCGAGTGGCAAAACGTGAGTGTGAGACTTTCATCTGAAGCCTTAGATTACATCTCTTTAATGTTCAGACAGAATGATGACCTGATTCTTCAGATGTTTGTGTGTGTTGAGATGAACCTGCATGTGACGCTCTTCAGTCATAACATCATCATCACCATCTCTCTCTCTTCTTTATGTGAATGTAACATCTCCAAACATTGATGTTGTGAGACACGTGCTGAAATGATTTTGATGTTTATGTTTCACTGCAGTCAGTTTTTCATAGACTTTCTGTGCAAGCATCAGAATTGAAATGTTGAACGTGTGCTCTCTCTCTATACATGTGTGTAGTGTAATGTGAGCTGTGGACAGGGTGTGCGGTTCAGACCGGTGTTGTGTGTGGACAAAGACATGAATGTGGTTTCTGAAAGTTTGTGTGACGCTTCTAACAAACCCGACACACATGAGAGCTGTCATAGCGCCCCCTGTCAGCACCTGTGGATCACTACACACTGGAGTCAGGTACTATCTGCACGTGTGTGTGTTTGTGTGTGTGTGTGTGTGTGTGTGTGTGCGTTTGTTTGTGTGTGTGTGTCTGTGTGCGTTTGTGTGTGGGTTTTTGTGTGTGTGATGTTGCTTGTGTGTGAGGATGACATGTGGGTCTTTGTGTGTTTCAGTGTTCAGCGTCGTGTGGTTACGGACATCAGCATCGGGAGGTGTTCTGCTCTATCGTGCCCTTTGACCTCACTCTGAGCTCCTTCAGTACACAATCATATTCTGCAACGTCTCCATCTGAATGTCTTGACCCCGCACCGGCAGTCACACGCCCCTGTCAGATGTCTGTGTGTCCGTCACGTGTGCACTGGAGAGTGGGCTCATGGAGTGAGGTGTGTAGTGTGTTGAGTGAGTCTTGAGGTTGTGTATTTGTTGCTGTACACATCTCTCATTTGTACGATCAGTGCTCTCAGACGTGTGGAGCTGGAGTGATGGAGAGGATGGTGGAGTGTGTTTCATCTCAGGGGTGTTCTCCATCCACACGGCCTGAGTCTCAAGCCACCTGCAGGCTATCAGACTGTGAGTGTATACTCACACAAACACCCATCAGAGGAATACGGTCAATATGTTTCTATGTCGTCATGATAAATGTGTTTGTTTTGTAAAAGGTGAGCATTACACCAGCTGCAAAGAGCTACAGATTAAGGAAAGCATCCGGAAAGATGGGGAACAGTTTCTCAAAGTCAAATCTAAAATCCTTCAGATTTATTGTGATGAAATGAACACCAGTCATCCCAAAGAATACGTGACGCTGCGCAGCGGCCTCACAGACAACTACTCGGAAATTTATGAATACAGGTGACGTTACCAAATTACATTCATTATGCAAATTTGCAACACTGTTTAATAGTGCAAATATTTTCTGTCTTGTTTGTAACGAAATAAAAAAGTATGTTTTGTTTAAAAACAGCATTAGTTTGATTATTATGTTCTAACTTTTTTTATTTTATTCTTTAATAATGGAAAATTAATAATCTTCATTTATTTATATTTAAATGGTCAATTGTAACTTATTTTCTCGTGTGTATTTGTTCCACATGGTGTCAACAAATACATTTTTACTTCTTATGTAATATTCTTGTGTTTTTATATTTAATTCATGGAATAATCAGAGAAAAAATCACAGCTACAATGGTCTATAAAAAGAAAAAGCTTTGTGATTTGTCTAAAATGCAACCAAATTATTTAAATAACAAAAAGACGTCAATATGTTAAATTAAGATATTTGTTCCTTTCTATTTATTATGACATGTAGTATGTTAATTATTCATTAAGCCCCTTTACACTTGAGGAGTTGAGGGATTGTTATTTATTGTGTTGGATTCTAGGCTTCAGAATCCGTTTGAATGTCCGTTTAACGGGAGCAGGAGACAGGACTGTGTCTGTAGGAAGGATTACTCTTCTGCTGGGTACACTGTCTTTCAGCGTGTGCGTCTGGACATATCAACAATGAACATCATCAGTGAGTTATTTCATCATCATCATCATCATCATCATCACAAAAACATCTGACAGATCATGTGACACTCGCTTGAATTGTTCCAGACACTGATATGAAGTTCAGTCAAACTCTGTCGGGACGCTCTGTGCCGTTCGCCACCGCTGGAGATTGTTACAGTGCTTCGAAATGTCCTCAGGTATGATTCTCTTTCAGTCCTTCTTTCATTTTTATTATCTGATTTAGATTTTTTGTGATTTTCTTCTCAGGGTCAGTTTAGTATTAATCTGGCTGGCACAGGGTTAAAGGTCGCAGGTTCCACTAAATGGGTTTCCCAGGGAAACTACGTGACACTGAAGGTTCATCGATCACAGGTGAGGATGTCTCTCAACTCAAAGACTCGTTTTACTCTTTTATGACTCATGTTTGTGATGGGTTATTTATTTATAGGACGGCAGCAGAATCTACGGTCGATGTGGAGGTTTCTGTGGGAAATGTCTCCCTCATCCTCACACCGGTCTTCACATCCATGTTTAGTGTCGGGGTTTTCTACGAGCTAAACCTCTGTCCCCCATCAGCTGGCGTTCTGGACACACAGCTGTGTGCTGCAGGGAAGTGTGGGTAAAATAACTGATGTGTTTATTATGGACTGATCTGGACTAAAACAGCAGTCAACATCAGAATTACTTTAGCAGCCAACTGTGGCCTAAAGGATGCATTTCATTCAACCGTAACGCGGTAAATCAGATACTTTAAATGGTGCTAATGGAGAAAAACAAGTGAATGTTTCTATAATTTGTCATTCAAAAGCAAAACCACAAAAGACAAAAATATCTCATGATGATGATGATGTTACCACAACATCGATGTAACAATATCAAAATTTCACTGTGAGATAATACCTGAAAGTATGATGATATTTATTACAGTATTTTAAACACAATCGATGACTTGTTTAGTAAAAGTGGTAATATTTCTATTTTACTAATCATATTTTTATATATTATATTATGATAGTAACGATATTGAGAAAATATTGAGATTTCTTACATCCTTATTTGATACGAAAGTGTAAATAGTAAATGTTGTGTATATTTGTATTAGTGTATCATGTTTTTTGGGGGTCTGAATGACATTTGTTTTACTGTAAAAATGTGGTTAAATATGTACGGTGCTTAAAACAAACATGATGATAGCAGGTGCCTCACTTCTACATTAAAATATGAAAGTAGATTACAATGATATTAAACTGGATTTAAGCCCATGATGAAGACCCATTCAAACCAGTATGGTGGTTTGATGTTTAAACTTCATATTGCTCATGTAGAATCACACAAACCGTCCTAATTCAACATAAACAGAGTCATCAGGTCAGATGAATTAACACTCTCTACCTCTCATAATCACGTGTTTATGTTTAACAGTATTTATTATGTAGGGTAATCTACGTACATGATCATCTACTGTAAGACAGAAGGCGCATTTATTGCTGGAAACCTTCGTGTAAATATCCAAATGCTTTTTAATACGTGTTATGTATTTTACTCTTTTTATCTTCAGTTCGAGTATTGGTATGATGTTATCTGAAGATGATTGACAGATGATGAGCAGTTTTCTACTATCATTGTGTTGATAGACTGATGTATGAGCTCTGTATCAGAAATGAACTGAATACTGTATAAATGCACTGTGTGCCGGGAATGTTTTTATATTAATATTTATACTTGAAGGGTAAAGAATCCACATATATCCAAAGATATTTACTCAAAATGAAGTGTTTGATTTAGTGTTTGTGGTGCTATAAAAATAAAACCATCATGTCACTGAGGTTTTATTTGTGAGGTGCAGTACTTAGTCTTATTATAACGTCAGAATTAAATTATGGGAGGAAGTTTATGTGATGTTTATGAGTTGTTATTAACATAACATTGTCACATTGCATTATGGGAATGTGATTGCGCCTCAAACAACGTTTAACTCATTTTCACTGGTTGGTTTTGTTAATAAAAAATAAAACACTTCAAAACTGCTTTAAAAAGATTTTAAACAAGTTTAAAATATTGCTTTATTACCCTCATAAGCTTTTTAAAATGATACATATCTGAACCGGCCATGCAAACTACAACATTAAATTTGATCATTTAAAACACAAATAAGAATGATTACATAAAAGAGCATTTACGTATTATTTTAATTTGTTTATGGCTTTTTTATACATAATATAAAGAAAATGTTGTCATTGTTTATCTATCCTTTTGACCTTCCCATTGAGTTTCTTTCTTTTGCAGAACATAAACTATATTTTGAAGAATGTTGGTAGGCAAACAGTTGTGGCCACCATTCACTTGCATTGGTTTTTTGTCCATACAAATCAACTGATTGGGTTCTGCAGTTAAATTGGCTACCAACATTCTTCAAAAAACTTATTTTGCGTACTGCAGAAAAATGTTGTTGTTTCATTTTTCATTTGGAAGCCTTTTCAGTGGCTCAGTCCTGGTTAAGGTTTGAAATTAGGCATCTCATAGTTAATTATTCACAGTTTTCTTGACATTTTCTTTCCATCTTTATTGAACTTAATTAAATCTTAACTCATTTGCTCACTTGCCCATAATACCTTTAAATTAAAATAAAAAAAGCCAATTTAAAAAAAGTAGTGTGCATCTGTAAGACCTCTTACAGTATGTTTAACATTTAAGTCTAAATTACTTATTGAGTAGTTATTATTTATGGTTTGTTCACAAATCTATATATATTTTATTTGGTAAACCATAAAGAGTTTGTTGTAATTACAGGGAAATCTGCCAGAAATGTTAGTAGTTATATATGAAATTTGCAATTTATATACACTGGAATTAATATTAAATGATATATATATGTGTTTTTAAACTTATATATATATATATATATATATATATATATATATATATATATATATATATATATATAAGTTTAAAAAAAGTTTTAACCCCATTTCACAGTGTTTAAAAACTTTAATTGACAGTGTGACAAGTTAAAATAGTTTATGCTTTTTCTAAAGGTAAATTCTCAAATAACTATAATAAGCTGCAAGTATTTCTTTCAGTTTTTTTCACATAAGTTTTTATAGAGTAAGCATTTCTTTACAATGTCAAATGATCTGTGCAAAAATATCCACAAGAGTTTTGGGAGCCTAAAGATTTTCCGGACAGCACAAAACTGAAACACAAAAATAATAAGAACAAAGAGATGAACAACATTGTCTGTAATGTGGCAAAAAGCACTTTCAACAGACATGGATTGTATTTGTAAATTAATGAAGGTAATTCAATTAGAAATGATAAAATATCAACTAGAATTAAACGTGTTCTGTATTACATGACATTACAAGTCTTAAAAAAACTTTATAAATGATAACGTTTCAGTTAGCTGTACTGATTTCTCAAGAAAACTCAATGCCACAATGTTGCTAATAATGACTCTTCAACACAAACCCTTCACAGATCAACAAACCCTATGTCGTGTCCTTATTCTTGCTTTATATATTCAAAAATGAAAGTTTATATTACTTTGAATGTGTTTTATGAAGCATTGTTAATATGATTTTATCATGATCTTACAGTTAATATAAAACAGTGAACAAACGAAACGTGAAGCCTGTGGATGGCGCGTGTGCTTCAAGATGGTCAAAGCAAGTGATATAAATGACCATTTAAAGCTCATTTAATGATGTTAATTTAACACACGTGTTATTTAAAGTGTCTTCTAAAAACACATAAAATGTGCTCAACATTTCAATAAATATTCAACACAAAAATCACATAAAAATCATAACCCGCTGTATCCAGTGACTGACGCTGCTGGTAGATTTGATCTGAGTGTGTGGAAATAAACTTTTATTCACCAAGTGTTTTAACTTCACGATAAAGCTCTGCATCTCTGCTGTGTGTTCAAATTGTTTAAATTGCTATAATGTGTTTAAACACTTTAATATTTCATGTTAATATTACAAGAGAAAGCACAAGTTAGCGGAGGCGCTCAAACACACAGGACGTGTTGAGTCTACACGGTTCTCATGTGTTGAGTCTACACGGTTCTCATGTGTCGTACTTAAACACAGCGCCGCTCGACTGTTTCTCATTCCTGATCTACTTCAGATTGTGTGACAGAACTGTTCTCAGAACAGAAATGGCAGAAACCGCTCCAGCTGCTGCCGCCGCGCCGGCTAAAGCACCCAAGAAGAAATCCGCTGCTGTTAAAGCCAAGAAAACTGGCCCAAGTGTGGGCGAACTCCTCATTAAAACTGTGTCTGCTTCTAAGGAGAGGAGCGGTGTGTCTCTCGCCGCCCTGAAGAAAGCTCTCGCTGCCGGCGGATACGACGTGGAGAAGAACAACTCCCGCGTTAAGATCGCCATCAAGAGTCTGGTGACTAAAGGCACTCTGGTCCAGACCAAAGGAACCGGCGCTTCAGGATCATTCAAACTCAACAAAAACCAAGCCGAGGCGAAACCTGTGAAGAAAGCCGCTCCTAAAGCAAAGAAGCCCGCCGCCAAGAAACCCGCTGCGGCCAAGAAGCCCAAAACTGCAGCGGTGAAGAAAACCAGCGTTAAGAAATCTCCTAAGAAGGTGAAGAAACCTGCAGCCACCGCCGCTAAGAAGGCAACAAAGAGCCCCAAGAAGACAAAGAAAGCAGCGGCTCCGAAGAAAGCAGCAAAAAGTCCCAAGAAAGCAGCAACTAAAAGCCCGAAGAAAACTAAAGCTGCTAAACCCAAAACTACAAAACCTAAAGCAGCTAAACCTAAAAAGGCCGCACCGAAAAAGAAGTAAAATCTACAGACAGATTTCTACAAAAAAGGCTCTTTTAAGAGCCACCCACAAACCCACTAAAGAGAATTATTTCTATAATCTACATAAACTTAGTAAAAAGTAAAATCATGTTTAGATAAATCATGTAATCTTATAGATCGCCCAAACAATAAATTTCAGAATCAGAATGAGATTTTTTGACAGATGTTCTTACACACGAGGATTTATTTTAGTTACAGAAGCTACAAGTTCACAATATAAAGTCAAGACAAGTTACAAGTAACATAGGCAATAAAACATTTAAATAAATATGTAAGTTATCCGTTATACATATTCATGTAGCGATCTTATACATTTTATATGTAGTTCAGTTGTATACTTGTATATAATCTATTTTTACGTCTGTAGATAAAAGCGTCTGAAATAAAGAATAAATCTTTGGATTAAACTGCGGATCTTAAATCAGATCAACAATAAAATCTTAAAGTGAAACACAGCGGGCAGAAAGTGGGCGGGATTTGTGTTTGGAGGGAAGTTCACTGATTGGTTTGAACTTTTACAGACTCTGACCAATAGCTGAACGACAGGCAGGTTTAAATACTGCACATCACAACATCGACACATTATTTATCTTCTTGAGATCAGCGCTGATTATTCTACGTGAAAATGAGCGGCAGAGGAAAAACCGGCGGTAAGGCAAGAGCCAAGGCTAAAACTCGTTCATCCAGAGCGGGTCTTCAGTTTCCCGTTGGCCGTGTTCACAGACTTCTTCGTAAAGGAAACTACGCAGAGCGCGTCGGTGCTGGAGCTCCAGTTTATCTCGCCGCTGTGCTCGAGTATCTCACTGCTGAGATTCTGGAGTTGGCTGGAAACGCCGCTCGGGACAACAAGAAGACTCGAATCATTCCCCGCCATTTACAGCTGGCGGTGCGGAACGACGAGGAGTTGAACAAACTTCTGGGCGGTGTGACCATCGCTCAGGGTGGGGTGTTACCCAACATCCAGGCTGTGTTACTGCCCAAAAAGACCGAAAAGCCCGCTAAAGCCAAATAAACAACTGTTTACTCCAGACAAACACACAAAGGCTCTTTTAAGAGCCAACCACTTGATCTTTCAAAGAGTCATTTCTAAATGTCTTGTATACAAACATTCATTGATGCAAGTAAATGATTGGTCTAAATCCACTTTGTATGAATATAATTCTCAATGACAATTGATACTGCAACTATATATTATATAGAGTATAATTCAGGTTTTAACTGAAACAATCTTGCTTTTTTTTTTTTACTCTGAGGTTGAATAAATAGTTTGACAAACAGTTAATATATCAAAGTGTTTGTTATTGCAGTTAACATCACGTTTTCCTGATAAAACGAGAAACAAATCAAACTTTTCGGTCAATTTCATTAGGGTGTTTACAATATGAATGTGTTGAAATTAGCAAAGTAAATTCAACATCTTCCTCAGATCATTGTGTCTATGAAAATTATTGGATTTCGGACAGTTTGTTCAACTTTGAGAAAAAACACAAGTCTGGTCCCTCAGAAAAGTTTTAGTATCTTAAATGAGATCAGTTTGAGACCTCTGTGGAGTTTTGTGTTTGTGTGAAGAGAAAAATAAGTTGTAAAACATCGACTACTATTTATAAAAAAACACTTCTGTTTTCTCCATATTTATGTTTATTTAACGTTTTTGTATAATAGTTTTATGTTTGGGTTTATTACACATAAATACATAATTTATAGAATAGCTTTAACAATCTAACTAAAAGTTTTGAGCGGGAAACACGCGTTTTTGTTTTGAAAACCAGGAAACGCACAGCTATTGGTCAGTGAGGTCACACATCGTCCAATCACATTCCTGCTCTTTGTTTCCGCCCTCTGAGCTCATGGTCGTCTAGTCTTTATAAGCGCCTGTAGTGTGAGGTTCAGCTTTCATTCTGTGTTCGACAGAGAAGTTCTATCAGTGACGTCATGGCAAGAACTAAGCAGACCGCTCGTAAGTCCACCGGCGGTAAAGCGCCGAGGAAGCAGCTCGCTACTAAAGCCGCTCGTAAGAGCGCTCCAGCCACCGGCGGTGTGAAGAAGCCTCATCGTTACAGGCCCGGTACCGTAGCGCTGAGAGAGATCCGCCGCTATCAGAAATCCACCGAGCTGCTCATCCGCAAACTGCCTTTCCAGCGTCTCGTCAGAGAAATCGCTCAGGATTTCAAGACCGATCTGCGCTTCCAGAGCTCCGCCGTCATGGCCCTGCAGGAGTCCAGCGAAGCTTATCTGGTCGGGCTGTTTGAGGACACAAATCTGTGTGCCATCCACGCCAAGAGAGTCACCATCATGCCCAAAGACATTCAGCTGGCCCGCCGCATCCGTGGAGAGCGCGCTTAAACTCCTGCGTGCATCAGTCACACAACAACACAAAGGCTCTTTTAAGAGCCAACACAACATCACTGAAAGACACAATTCTCATTTTATTTATTATACACATTTAAAATAACTAAATGGTTAGAAAGCAAAAGAATTGTAACAACCCTAACGTTGTAATAAGATCATAAAGCTTTACGATAAAAGATGCCTGAGGACTCTTAGAAACATTATTTAAAAATGTGTCATAATAACTTACATATATACTGTTCTGAAGTGTTTGAAATCATGTGGTAGTTTATTTAACTTTATGATTAGTTACTGAATGTCTCATCACTTTGTATTTACAGTCGGTTAAATAATGTAAAATAAGTTACTGTTGCTCAGATCGGTAACAATATTCCATTTGCCATTAAGATTATTTTGTGTTATTTAGTGACACTCTTTGTATTTTATGTGACGTGATCCCTTTGGTAAAGTTTCTTTATATAGTTTCATTAATAACAATATATTACTGGCAGTGTAAACACATTTCTACATTGTAGATTAAGTCTAAAAACTGTCAAAATGTTTATGTATAAATATTATATGGTTGGAATAAATATAACTGTATTTCACTTATATGTACTTTGATTGATTACTTTTAAAGCGAATAATATTTACTAATAATTTTAAAAATCACTACTTGTAGTCTCGCGAGAGTCTTCGCGAGTTTAACTGTTTCTGTGACGAATGAAACATTCTGAGCTCCGCCTTCATTTCTCTTGGTGTCTCCACAAGGTCCTTTAGCCCAAGACTTATATCCTGATTCACATCTGCTCTACATTCAGTGTGCTGTGATATCTTGTGATCATGTCTGGAAGAGGTAAAGGCGGTAAAGGTCTCGGTAAAGGAGGCGCTAAGCGTCATCGTAAAGTTCTGCGTGATAACATTCAGGGAATCACCAAACCAGCTATTCGTCGTCTCGCTCGTCGCGGTGGCGTGAAGCGGATCTCCGGTCTGATCTACGAGGAGACTCGCGGTGTGTTGAAGGTGTTTCTGGAGAATGTTATTCGTGATGCCGTCACTTACACTGAACACGCCAAGAGAAAAACCGTCACTGCTATGGATGTCGTCTATGCTCTGAAACGACAGGGACGAACTCTGTACGGATTCGGAGGTTAAATTTGTCGAGATCGATCTGAAACCCAACGGCTCTTTTAAGAGCCACCCACAATCTCATGACAAGAGTTTATTATTTGTGTTATATAGTTGTGTATTGTATTTGTGTTATATAGTTGTGTGATGTATTTGTGTTGAAATAATAACAGCACAAAAGTTTAAACCACAATAATCAGTAGGGCAACAAACTTACAAATACACATCATATTGCTATCAAAAACACTGTCTTAATTTTATTGGTAATAAATCATCTATGAGGTATTTTCTGGTAAAGTTAGTCCATTTAGAAACAAAACTTTTATAAAACGTTTGGAAATAAAACTGCAGCTTTTGCAGAGTTAAACATTAAACTATAAAAGTTATTTCCGGTTGTTTCTAGATTATCATTTTTTCGACCCCTTAACGCCGAAACTTTATGATATTGCAATTAATGTAAACTTTGTTTATATTTTTCTTGTATATGATTACAGCTTTTGACAATATAAAGGAAATCTGCCTTCCTCTGTATGATTCCTTCTTGACGCTTCCAGAAAACAGCAATACTCTTAGATTAGTGTAAAATAAACCGTCAAATCGCTTATTATTTAGGGAATAAAACTGTTTTTTGCTGGTGTTAGTTAAAATAAACTAAAATAAATTATAAAATGAGCGGGAAAGGAAACAAAGCCAACTGTGGGGGAGGACGTGAAACTTCAAACATGAGGTGATGGGTGGGGCTAAACATTTACAGGATTTTGATTGGTTCGCTGACATTTTTATTCTTCCAATGAAATCAGTTCATGTTCTTTGTCCAATGAAGACATTCAATTAGTCTGTAAATATTAGCATATGGGAGGGATAAATACTCCACACAAAACGTCATCTTCACATCTTCGTTACTCGTCTGAGACTGATCATGCCTGAACCAGCAAAGTCTGCGCCTAAGAAAGGCTCTAAGAAGGCCGTCACAAAGACCGCCGTAAAGGGAGGAAAGAAGCGCAAGAGATCCAGGAAGGAGAGTTACGCTATCTACGTGTATAAAGTCCTGAAGCAGGTTCATCCTGACACCGGGATTTCTTCTAAGGCCATGGGCATCATGAACTCTTTCGTCAACGACATCTTTGAGCGCATCGCCGGTGAGTCATCTCGTCTCGCTCACTACAACAAGCGCTCCACCATCACATCCAGAGAGATCCAGACCGCCGTTCGTCTGCTGTTACCCGGTGAACTGGCCAAACACGCCGTGTCTGAGGGAACAAAAGCTGTCACTAAATACACCAGCTCCAAATAAACTCCTGCTGCAACACTTCTACAACACAAAGGCTCTTTTAAGAGCCACACAATCTCGCACAGAAAGAGCTTCTACAGTTATTATTTATCCGACCTGAAATTCGTGTGTAAAATAGTTTAATGTTTGGAAGTTTCTTTTGTAGTTTTATATCAGTAAAATGAATTCTCTTCAGGATCAATATTTAGTTCAGGGGTGCAGATTTAGGCTGAATGTTCGGGATTTGTCTCCATCAAAAATTTAATTCACTTAATTTCGCTGTCAACATTAACATATACTTACAGAAAGGAACCAGTCACGCCCCAACACGGATGGACATTTTGATTGGCTGAGTCTTTCTCTGCTGTCATGTGATAGGCTGATTCCTTTTCTGCTGTCATGTGATAGGCTGTGGCTGCGTTCACATACAAGCAGCGCTAAATGTTTGTTTATTGACACAAACATGTGTGGATGACGTCACTAAAGTTTTTTTTAAAGAAAAGTGTAAAGTTCACTTGTGAATGAGTCCATTAAAGTAAAGATAACAGCTAACAGTTAATACCAGTGGGGTTTATTATCACTTTAATACACATTTATTATTGCAGGACAGCTTTAGTCTCTGTAAACAGATTTAAAACTAACAGATAAATGTAAAAGTATAAATATAATCCCTGTCAGTTCTGCTAATCTAATGATGATCAGTAGTCAGAAATCAGTCTTGCGAAAGATATTGATATGCTACAGACTGATATTGCCATGGTTAGAATTTTATTGACAGTTTACTAATAGACTTTTAACTTCACAGAAATAGTTTTTAAATACATTCACTGACTTGATCAACATGAAATATTTGATTTGATTCAGAAAAAGTGAAATCTAATGATTACTGTTTAAATGGCATGTGTTTATTCTGTTTTGTCAGATGAACAACTGTATTTCAGTTGTTCTGTATATCAGTGAGGAGAGGTCAAAGGTCATGTTGAACCTTGACTTGATATTACAAACATGATTACAAAAAAGTTGTGTAAATAAAACATAATGCAACAATGTGGAAGTTTCACATTTCAATATTTTATTCAGAATACAACATAGATGACGTGTTGAATGTACAATTTGAAGGGACAAAATTTGATGGGTGGAGTCAAAAGTTCCCCACAAATTCACGCTATTTTCATATCATTTGTAGTATTTTACAGACTAATCACTCAAGTTTTTATTTAGCTTATAAAGCACTTTAATTCCATGCACCACACTGTCAAAATAGTACATGTAGCTTGGTAAATGTCACAAAAATAGACATTTACAGTGGCCTGCAAAAGTTTTCGGCCCCCTTGAACTTTTCCACATTACGGCCACAAACATGAATCATTTTTATTGGAATTCCACATGAAAGACCAATACAAAGTGGTGAGCACGTGAGAAGTGGAATGAAAATCATACATGATTCCAAACATTTTTCACAAATAAAGAACTGAATAGTGGGGTGTGCGTAATTATTCATCGCCCTGAGTCAATACTTTGTAGAAGCACATTTTGCTGCAATTACAGCTGCCAGTCTTTTAGGGCATATCTCTACCAGCTTTGCACATCTAGATTCTGAAATTCTTGCTCATTCTTTGCAAAACAGCTCCAGCACAGTCAGATTAGATGGACAACAATTGTGAACAGCAGTTTCCAGATCTTGCCTCAGATTCTCGATTGAATATAGATCTGGATTTGCCTGGGTCATTCTAACACATGAATATGTTTTGTTTTAAACCCTTCCCGTGTTGTCTTGGTTTTATGTTTAGGGTCGTTGTCCTGCCCAAGTTTTAAGTCTTTTGGAGACTGCAAAAGGTTTTCTTCCAAGATTGATGATGCTGGCACCACCATATTTGACCGTGGGGATGGCGTGTTCAGAGTAATGTGCAGAGTTAGTTTTCCTCCACACATAGCGTTTTCCATTTTGGCCAAAAAGTTCAATTTTGGTCCCATCTGACCAGAGAACCTTCTTCCACATGTTTGCTGTGTTCCCCACATGGCTTGTGACAAACTGCAAACGGGACTTCTTATGGTTTTCTTTTAACAATGGCTTTCATCTTGCCACGCTTCCATACAGTCCAACTTTATGCAGTGCACGACTAATAGTTGTCCTATGGACAGATTCCCAAACCTGAGCTGTAGATCTCTGTAGCTGGTCCAGAGTCACCATCGGCCTCTTGGCTTCATTTCTGACAAGCGCTCTCCTTTTTCGGCCTGTGGGTTTAGGTGGACGGCCTTGTCTTGGTAGGTTTACAGTTGTGCCATTCTCCTTCCATTTCTGAATGATCGCTTGAACAGTGCTCCGTTGGATGTTAAATTTCTCAATAACTTTATCCTTGACCTGTCTGGTGTGTTCTTTGGACTTCATGATGTGTTGCTCACAATATTCTCTTAGACAACCTCTGAGGCCATCACAGGGCAGATATATTTGTACTGACATTAGATTACACACATATACAATTGTAAGAAAATGTGGAATTATGTATGAGTTTCCTTCCACTTCTCACTTGTACATAACTTTTTATTGATCTTTCACGTTGAATTCCAATAAAACTGATTCATGTCTGGGGCTGTAATGTGATAAAATGTACAAAAGTTCAAGGGGGCCGAATACTTTTGCAAGCCACGGTATATTATACAGTTATGCACATATAAAATTCGTAATTTTTTTCTGTAAAGGATGATCAATGGAGTTTTGACATTCTACAGACGATCATGTTCTATCTACTCCAGTGTTTGCTTGTGTAATGTGTAATTGTCTTATACACTCGCTTCTTATCTTTTCTTTTAAATAAGAGAAACAAAACTTGCTAAATCAATTCGTTTATTGTTTTCTAAAAACCTCGCCAACCCTTCCTGTTGAACCTCGATCATAACTGATAATGTTTTCAATGAAATGAGTTCATGAGTTCAGTCCAGTCAGCTAAAAAAAGACTTTCTCAATCTGTTCAGAACAGAAACCACAAACCAATCGCTGTTATACACATTATAAACTAATCTACCAGTTCTTCTTTATAACTTAACCTTTATAAACTGTCATACAGATTTTAAGTTATTGTATCTGTCAGAATCGTACAGGCTTGCAGCACAGTTTGATATTTTAAAATCAAACTGTTTTGATATTTTAAAATAAAATGTATATTTATGATATCATTGTGATTGTGTCCATGTTTTTAATATTATATAATATGTATTTGATATTTTAGATTTACTGAAGAAATATTGCAAAAGTGCAGTAGTACAAATTCCAAACCTTCTGTAAGAAATTTTAAGAAGTCATGAAGTGTTTTAATCACAAGATGGCACAATATATTCACTTTTGGTTTAGTGGGGTGATATTAAACAAATCTGATTAAATATATCGTTTTGATACAGTTTTTTGTATTATTTAGTCCTAAAGAATTTATTTTATTGGATAAATGTTTGGCTTTGGTGATGTAAGATATGCTTTAGATATTATAATTTATGCATTTCAGACATACATTTTTTGTGGCTTTGGTCGTAGAGTTCATTGTGTTGGACAGAAAATAAACTAATTAAATTATGAGTTAGCACATTCACATTAGACATCAAGAAGCGATGAGATATTTACTGAAGACACACTCTAAATACTTAAACTAGATTTTAATAGTGGGAAATATTAAACGTATTAATGAAAAGTCCAGCAGTTAATTCCTCTAAAATTTACAAATATTTTTAAGTTTATTTAATGAAAAAATTAGAATTTAATAAGCAGAAACTTTTGAGTTAATGAGATTAACTTATTATTTAAATTAAATTAACAAATATTTAAAATGTGAACATTTAAAAGCTTACATATACATATATTTTCTAAGAACAAATTCATTAACATAAAACCCATTTTTATGAGTGTACAATTCTGAAGTCAACACAACATCACACGGTGCTGCATCACTTCTAACAACACATTCATCTGTTCATCTTTTGAATCCATCTCAGCTTGACATCTTAACTTTAGACCAAAAATAAATAAGTATTAAAATATAAAAACACAAATGCTATTGGTAGGTAAGCAGGTAAATAAATCAGGGGAAAATGGTTTATCAGGTATATAATTGTTCTGCATTCATTACAATGGATAACATCAAACTTAAATTATTAATTATGTTATAATATTATTAGTTTATTTTGTTCAAGTAACTCTTATGCTGAGTATTGTTAATCTATCAGTGTCAGACACATTTGAAGGATGTCCTATATTTTAATGGACTACAATGTGTTATAAATGACAATTGCTTGTTGTATGAAGACCCTGTGACTCCTCATCCACTAAATCTCTGATCACATCACCCTAACTTGTTTACATTAGACATCAGTTAAATAGTTTATTTGTTTATTATTTTAACATACTACATGACAGTAGTTCACATCTACGTGTTTGTGTAACACACACATTTTTGTACACTGGTTTAGATTATTGATCATGAGCAGTTTGCCCATGAACACATGTCTCATATTGACAGAAATGCCGTATAATAAATATCTTCAGAGAAATCGCATCTGTGTCTGGAAAATGTCTGCTAAAGATCTGGAGATCTGAAACAATTACTAAACATCTTAAAATATCATATTTTGTGAATCCAGTCTAAATTTGAATCATCTCACAGACATCTTCTAGACGTATGTAAAACACATGACAGCAGGCGTATCATAGATGAATTGCAGGTGATGAACCACACCGGACATCTGTTCATCTTGTTCTCTGAAACTTACAGTTAAAAACTTTGCATTCTGATCTCACGCTTCAGTGATCTGAGAGAGTTTATAGAGCTGTGACTTTAACACTTTATGACTCACAACTCAACACAATCTACATCAACACACAAACTAACAAGAACAACAATGATTTTCAGCATCATCTTCATCTGGACACTCACAGTGTTTGCTCAAGGTTTGTGTTTCAACATTTTTATCAGAATTATTCATTTATTGAGGAGTGAAATCTTCATTTGTTTAGTGTTGTGTTATATTTTATTCTTGTTGTTTCTTTCAGAGTGTCGAGGACAGTACACTTTTACTCAGAGTCCATCAATAACATCAGTTCAACCAGGACAACGTCTTCAAATAAACTGTAAAGTCAGCACTAGTGTGTATACAGATTGGTGGGGTCCCAGAATGAACTGGTACTTACAGAAACCTGGAGAAGCTCCTAAACTCCTCATATATTTAGCAACAAGCCTTCATACTGGAGTATCATCTAGATTCAGTGGCAGTGGATCAAACACAGATTTTACTCTGAGCATCAGTGAAGTTCAGACTGAAGATTCAGGAGATTATTACTGTCAGAGTGTTCACTGCCCAAGTAGCTGTGTGTTGACACAGTGATAAAGAGTCGTACAAAAACCTCCATCAGTCAGACTGAACAGACACTTCACTGATACAAAAACTCAAACTGATGATACAGAGAATTTATTTCTTCTCAGAGTATATTTAAATATTTCATTTATTAATTTAGTTTAATCTTTTTTTAATACATGGCATTCATTAATTTATTATTTTTACTCAATATTTATGTTCTCATTATTATTTATTTTATATAATTCATTTTAATATTTGCAAAAGAGTTTGATATTAAACTAATACTGAAAATACAATTATTTTAATATAAACAATTTTAAAGACTTTTACATGATAAAGGTTTGTCATTTAATAACTTTCTTCATCTGCAGGTGTTTTCATGGTTCATTGAGTGACAAGTTTATTTATAAAATATGAACTGATGTTCTGATCTTTCACAAAATACAAAATAAATCAAAATCATAAAGATTGAATGAGATTTTATTTGAGTTTTTCTGAATCACAATCATCAGTGAATGAATAAAACACATGCACTGGTGTGTGATGATAAGCAGATGTCAGATGAGAGAGAGAGACACATGTGAGACATGAATGAGACTCAGATGAGAGAGAGAGAAACACATGTGAGACATGAATGAGACTCAGATGATAGAGAGAGAAACACATGTGAGACATGAACGAGACTCAGATGACAGAGATAAACACATGAGAGACATGAATGAGACTCAGATGAGAGAGATAAACACATGTGAGACAAGAATGAGACTCAGATGAGAGAGAGACACATGTTAGACATGAACGAGACTCAGATGAGAGAGATAAACACATGTGAGACATGAACGAGACTCATATGAGAGAAACTCATGTGAGACATGAATGAGACTCAGATGAGAGAGAAACACATGTGAGACATTAACGAGACTCAGATGAGAGAGATAAACACATGTGAGACATGAATGAGACTCAGCTGAGAGAGAAACACATGTGAGACATGAGTGAGACTCAGATGAGAGAGATAAACACATGTGAGACATGAACGAGACTCAGATGAGAGAGATAAACACATGTGAGACATGAACGAGACTCAGATGAGAGTGATAAACACATGTGAGACATGAACGAGACTCAGATGAGAGAGATAAACACATGTGAGACATGAATGAGACTCAGCTGAGAGAGAAACACATGTGAGACATGAGTGAGACTCAGATGAGAGAGATAAACACATGTGAGACATGAACGAGACTCAGATGAGAGAGATAAACACATGTGAGACATGAATGAGACTCAGCTGAGAGAGAAACACATGTGAGACATGAGTGAGACTCAGATGAGAGAGATAAACACATGTGAGACATGAACGAGACTCAGATGAGAGAGATAAACACATGTGAGACATGAGTGAGACTCAGATGAGAGAGATAAACACATGTGAGACATGAACGAGACTCAGATGAGAGAGATAAACACATGTGAGACATGAACGAGACTCAGATGAGAGCGAGTCTAGTGTGAACACTGGTCATGTTTGGTGAATTCTCCAGTGACTGGATGACTCTGATCTTTGTGTTTGGCCTCACAGCTCACTGAGAGCACTGAGCTCCACTCCTGCTCAGAGAGAGTCAGACTGCTGCTCCAGCTGTACAGACCGTTCTTCTCCAGGAGCCCAACACTGCTGTCCTGAGATCTGCTGCTCCCGTCCACCTTCCACATCACACTCCAGTCTGAGGGGAAACCCTTGTTGAGCACACACATCAGTGTTGCTGTTTTCTTTCTGGAAATCTCTTCACTGGAGGGCGGCAGGACGCTCACTTTAGGAGGAGTCAAAGCTGACAAACACACAATAGACACAAATCACAGAAATGAAAAAACAACTTCATATAAACATTAAAGATCAGAATAATATTTGATACATGAAAAATGTTCCGCTTATTAAATCATCTGCTGTCGTGAAATATCATCAAGGTACTGAACATTAAGGTTAACTTTTAATGCTCAGATTTACAATTTAAGACTTAAAACCACTAAAAATACTCTTGGATTGTAAATATTGCTTCAAATTATCCATAAATGAATTTAAATTCATTATTATTATCATTTTGATTAAAAGTGTAAGAAATCATGAACAGAAACCACTGCAGTTAGACAACCTTTACAGTAAAATTACATCATAATTCTAAATATTTTAATTAAAAATATTATTTTTCATTGATAGAAAACATATCGAGAGAAACTTAATATTTCTTGGGACATTAAAGTCTTACAGCTTTGCAAAATCATTTTTAACTTATTTTTGGATAATACAACGTTTAACAAAAGAATTTTCAACAAAGAAACCAAATAAGTATTTAAAGCGATAACAGTCACGTTTCAACAAAGTTTATATTATGAGCATAAAGTAAGAATTGTTTATTGTAGGTATGTTGAAAAGTGTTTCAATCTGAAATAACAGCCCAAAAATTACAATCATAAAAACATGTAATAAATGTTTGAACAGATGAAATATTAATTTTACACCAAAGCACTCGCTGTCAAAGTGCAGAAATGGATGAAAGACTTTACTGAAACAGATATAGCTATTAAAAAGTGCGTCTCATGTAGTATTCTATAGCAGAACTATGACAAGTATGTGTTGTGTTAAGATTATTATTACATTATTTACTTACTGCCAACATCCAGTCTTGTGCCGCTGCCGAAAGTCCACCACAGTGATACAAACTAATAGAACGCCTGTACAAAAACCTCTGAACGCTTCAGTAACGATAAACACATCACAAACACAACATCACACATCCCCAAACCTCAAAGAACAAACGCTCAAATATTCAAGACATTATAATGAAAATATATCCAAAGATTTAGAAAGTAAAGTGAATCAAACCATCTTTATTGTTACACATGTAACAGTGACTGAGTTTTGTTTTCAGTTACAACATTTTAGTCGTTATAATATTGTGATGAAAAATAAAGTTACATATGATAGTGAGGTGTTTTTTTTTTCACTACATTTGACACAAATAAACACATTTAAAAATCTAAACAAAATTAAAGCAATGCACAGAAATAAACATGAAATAATAAAACATTGTTTCAGTGTTTTGATGTAAATGATGAGAGTGAGTTTGCATTCTGATCTCACGCTTCAGTGATCTGAGAGAGTTTATAGAGCTGTGACTTTAACACTTTATGACTCACAACTCAACACAATCTACATCAACACACAAACTAACAAGAACAACAATGATTTTCAGCATCATCTTCATCTGGACACTCACAGTGTTTGCTCAAGGTTTGTGTTTCAACATTTTTATCAGAAATATTCATTTATTGAGGAGTGAAATCTTCATTTGTTTCAGTGTTGTGTTATATTTTATTCTTGTTGTTTCTTTCAGAGTGTCGAGGACAGTACACTGTTACTCAGAGTCCATCAATAACATCAGTTCAACCAGGACAACGTCTTCAAATAAACTGTAAAGTCAGCACTAGTGTGCATAATGGTAACTACTTACACTGGTACTTACAGAAACCTGGAGAAGCTCCTAAACTCCTCATATATTACACAACAAGCCTTCATACTGGAGTATCATCTAGATTGAGTGGCAGTGGATCAAACACAGATTTTACTCTGAGCATCAGTGAAGTTCAGACTGAAGATTCAGGAGATTATTACTGTCAGAGTTTTCATTATCCCGGTAGCACAAGAGTGTTGACACAGTGATAAAGAGTCGTACAAAAACCTCCATCAGTCAGACTGAACAGACACTTCACTGATACAAAACTGCAGCTGCTCATACAACACAAACTCACACAACACTCAACATAAATGAATATTATATTTTAAAAGTAATGTTTCAGAAGCATTTCATGATAAATAGAAATAATTTTTGAGTAAAATTTTGTTTTTTTGATCAGCTGGTTAAGATGGAATACATACACATTTATTTCCTCTGATCTTCTGTGTCATGATTCTGTTCTTCTAGTTTAGTTTTCTGTGTACATTGTCATCACGGCATCATGTTTTGTGTATTTTGTGCTTGTATGTTCTGAGACTGTTATTTCTTTCTTTGTGCCATGTGCTCTTATGTGTTGACCCCGGCCTCTTTCCTACATTGTGATTGGTCCGCTGTGTAAAGTGGGATAATGATTTGCCCTGTTTTACCCAAAATGAAAGAGTAACAACTGACTAAAAGACATGGCAAAGAGAAATTACATGATATATACTAAGTCCTAATGTTGTGTCATCAGTTTATCAAAAATGATTCATGTTTTACACATCTTACACACATCTTACACAAACATTCCTTCTGCTTGTGTTTAATGAACGAGGCCTACAGTACTGAGATAGAAACTGCTGGAATCGTATTCCACAGAAGGTGACACGAATGAGATCTGCTGATAAGTGTTGTATCTAGAAATATAATATAAACTCTAAAGTCTAAAACAATAGAAGAAATACTAAACTTTGTTTGAACATTGTGTGCATTGCATTTCTCTTATTCTCTGAAGGAGTTGGGCCACAAGACAAGCTACATTGTAGAACCTTTTGTTTCTTAATTTTCCTATTTTTCATGTTTTTTTAAAGCTTCGATTGTGTTCACAGCGTGTAACATACAGTATGTTGATCTTTAGCAGGTAAAAATAACCTATATTGTTCACAAAATTAACTAATCTGTCTCCCGCTTTCTTTCCCTCTCATCAAACGACTGATAACTTCCTTTTCTGATGAAAAAACCTCCTTCAGAGATACGTAACGAGTTCTGATTGGACCAGAGGTTCCTGTGTTGTGATTGGACAGCAAAGATATCTCACGATTATATTTTTTCTTGACTTTGGGATGAAAATAACAACAGTGTTTAGATGAAACAGGGATAAGTGAATACACTCAACAAACTCTTCTTCTTCTCTGTGGAAGCGCAGTGAGACCACGCCCACTTTTGTGTGTTCCTGTGGGTGGAGATTAACTGCGATTGTGATGTCACTAAAGAAGGAAGTAGAGGGTTTGTAGTCCAAACCCTCCGTTTTTCTCGCTTGGCATACAACATCATACAAATATTTAAGTTTGAAACATGAAATCCTATAGAACAAGACCTTAAAATAAGTCTTTAAATATACACATTTAAAATAAATTAAACATCACATTATGAAAACGAGAAGATCTTAATTTTGACAAACATGACAGATATATCATCCTAAGGCGGTGGATAAGTGACGACACATTTATGATTAACATAAAACTTTAATATCAAAGTAATTCATTATTCTGGTCAAAATATAACAACATGTTTTTTTCTGAACTGCTGATTTCAGTTTTTTTGTTGGTGTTGAGTTATTTTAACATGAAGAAGAGTTCTCGATCGAGTCAAGCGTTCATTTCAGAGAGTTATAAACACATAGAGATCAGTGAAGCGTGACTCAATCATGTAAAACATCTCTATGCAAACACTTCTGATGAGAATGTGAAAATCATATTGTAACAATCCCTAGTAATTTTACCCGTGTCGGGTCATTTGGGACACAATCATTTGTATTTAAGTACTTTGTATCGATTTATGTTGTTGTCTTTGAATATCGAGATTTGTTTATTCCTTAATGTTGGTTTATATGTTTATTGTGCTTGGACGATAGATGCGCTCAAGTACGTTCAACGCACCAGTTTATTTTAAGAATGTGTTTACAGAGGTCACAAATAATTCTAAATAATACACAAATATCAATTCAAGGTTTGATAAGTTTCTATGTGTAAAATATTGTCATTTTGAGATTACGAAACAAGTAATTCAAGAGCAGAATGATTTAATAAAGAATATATCTTACAACATGCAGTTCAATCAAAGAGTTTTACAACATTTAAAAAAGATTTCAATATAAATATAAATAGTTTGTGAAGATTAAAAACAAACTGTATGTTGGCTTGACACTTCCTTTCCTGAAGAGTTTTCGATAGTTTGAAAGGTTTTGGGATGAACATTTTCAATACATACCACTAAAGTCTAAGAAAAACTCTTTTACTATGATGTTAACATGATTAGCATGTTTGCTAGCATGATGCTAATGATTAGCATGTTTGCTAGCATGATGCTAATGATTAGCATGTTTGCTAGCATGATGCTAATGATTAGCATGTTTGCTAGCATGATACTCAACGCCATGAGCTTATTTTGTCATTAAAATTTGAAGTATTGTTATTCTAACTTCGTTTTGTGTATGTGTAATATTAAGTAAGCACTTCTAAAGCACTCTTGTGTTCTTAACATTTGTACCCATAAGTAAATTGTTATTAAACATACATTTGATGAAATAAGATAAGTTAAAAAAAACATTTAACATTCTGATAAGTACATTTGCAAAGACATTTTATGACATCTCCTTTAGTTTTTGCAGGGATACGGAAAGTTTGTTAACAAAATGTGTTTATTGAATGTATTTATTGAATGTATTTATTGGCTATCCATGAAAATCATTTGTCTTTTATTCCCGTATAAGAAGCTGAGTCCCAGGAACATTGAACCTTTTGGGATCACAAAGGAGATCAATTCGATGAAGTCAAGATTCCATCCACATATCGTCTTTCATGTATCTTAAACCTTATCATTTACCCTTATCTCCATTTCCTTTCATAGAGCCAAACCGATTCATGTAAATTACTCTTACTTTACGGCAGAATTTCAACACTTTAATCTTGTTATGTTCAGCAGCAGAACTTTAATCATTATTTTGTTTTTGTCAAGTGACTTAAACTTAATATGAAAGCATTTCACTGAATGTTTTCCTCGAAGGAAATCCAGTATTTGTGTAAACTGCACCGATCTTCCAGGAACTTCCATCCGTCTTCAGAATGTTAATAGATGGGTGTAGCATGATATAAGAAACAAATATATTACATTTGATACATCAAGTCACTTTTATTGTGGATATTGGAGGCAAAATTATCTTTTGTGAACTTTTTTCACTGATGCAATATCATGAATAAGTGGATTTCTTTCTAGGATTTTAACTTTACAGGATAAGTTTCATTCTTGTGGTTATACGAAAGCACACTGATGACTCGCATACTGAAATTTCATTGAAGAATCTGCTTGCTTGCTTGCTTTTGCTTAAGCTGTTAAACCTCTAGCGTTCGGAAAAAAATTATTTCATGATAGTTATTGTGATTTCGAATTCAGACAGGAATAATCTTTGGGTTAATATATATATATATATATATATATATATATATATATATATTATAATATAGTTTGAACAAACTAAAAAAACTGTGCAATCAGAGAAGATATTGGATTTCCTATTTGTTGAGATGTATAGCACTCACTCAGGATTGTAACGCACCTATCTAAATAATTGACACACAAGTTATATAATAACATATAAGTTAAAGTAGTTACAGTTATGGTAATGGGCTATGATGCGCTAGAGCAGCATAATATTTAAAATATTCATAAATATTGTATTAATCATTTATAATAGATCTTTAGGATCATAAATTTTAGATATACAAGATTTTCCCTAAATAAATCGTTCCCTGTGGAGATTTTTAATTTATTTTGACATCATCTCGTCGGTGAATGTTTTATGAATATTCAAATCCACGGATGTGGTTGAACAAAAGGAGGCGAAAAACCTCAGATGGAATATTTCAATGATAGGAACATTTCTCTCTCATTAAAGGCGAAATGGATGGAATTGAAAACCAATAACCAAACAACTCCGAAGGCTGCGTGAGGCCATGGAATGGCATTGCAAAAGGTTAATGTCCCTATACAAATTAAAAAGCACCAAAATGAGAATCTCAACATAGCGAGTGTAGCAAAATGACGGCTATTTTTCTGTCAGAAAGCCGATGATCCATTGACAACAGAGGAAGGGACAGAGAGCTGGGTCAGTTTCCCCTCGAGGTGTCATGGGACGATGGTACTGACGATGCTACTGAGAGCAGAGCTGAAGTCCACAAACAGAATGCTTGCATAAGTCCCTGGTTGGTCCAGATATTGAAGGGTAAAATGAAGTCCCCTGTTGACTGCATCATTAACAGACCGGTTTTCTCTTTAGGCAAACTGAAGGGGGTCAAGCAAGAGTCCAGTAATGTCCTTGATATATGCCAGAACCAGTCTTTCAAATGACTTTATGGCCACAGATTTTAAAGCCGCAGGTCAGTAGTCATTGGATACTGAGATCTGGAGTTTCTTCAGGATTGGGATGATGCTGAAGTGTTAAATGATATATGTTGAAGATCTGTGAAAAGATGAAGGCCAGCTGGTCACTGCAGGTTCTGGTGAAACACCAAATGGACCTGGTGCTTTCCTTCTCCTTTGGTTTCTGAAGATCTGACACACATTATCCTCACTGATCTGAAGTGCACGTGTGGAGGAGAGGGGTATGACCGGAAGTGTTGATGGTTGTGGAAGAGATGGTCATGGCGGATGTCTGATCAAGGGTCTCAAATCTACAACAAGCTCTTTACTGATGCTGTTGTCGGGAGATGTTGTCTTGTTGTTTTAATGTCTTTCAGGCCTTTCCACACTGATCCAGGGTCATAGGCAGAAAGCTTTTTGGCATAGCTCTTCTTAGCCACACCAATCTTCTTTTCTGTGAGTTCCTGGTCTAATAATACAAGATCCTGTCCCCACTTCTGTATGTTTCCTCTTCGTCCTGAGAGAGCTGGCAGAGTTTTGGTGTGAACCATGGTTCATCATTGTTAAATTATAAATAAGTTTTGTAGGGATGCATAAATCCCTACAGAGACTGATGTATGATATAACAGACTCTGTGACCTTTATCCAGATTGGAAAGCAGCTTCAAAAACTCTCCAGTCAGTGCATTCAAATATGAGATGTTCTGTATCATTGGTCCATCTCTTTTTTGACAGTTTTTTAAGTTTTTATCTATAAGTTGGTTGAAGATGAACCAGGCAGTGATCAGAGAGTCCTGGAGCTGCTGTGGCGATGGAGCGATATGCTTCATTTATAGTTGTGTAGAAATGGCCCAAAATATTAATGTCTCTTGTGGGGGATTTTTGAATTTAGGCAGCTCATATGTGAGTTTTGTCGGATTAAAGTCTCTGAATATGATAAAAACAGAATCTGGTTGTATTGCCATCCATTGTATATTTCACTATATCATTTGATTGGAAAACAGATGAACTGTTGTGATCGACAGGCGTGATACCTAATGAATCTAATAACTAGTGGACACAATATGTTGCGTTACTATCATGAATGTACATCAACCAGGGACTTAAAAACATTCAGTTTTTTTTAAACTCAAGTTGTATAAATAATAGCAAATACATCATATTGGATTATGTGTGGATCATATAGTTTCTTAGGATATAACTATATTCACTTTATAACTTCAAATATCATAGTTTTCACATCACTGAATCTGAGTTCCTTGCACTTATAAATGTGTCAGATCATTAGGATAATGTGTTAGGTGACAGAACTTATGATTACTGATTTATGTATTTGGTTGTGCGGAGTGTATTTTCAGTCTAGCTGGATGAACAAAAGATCCAGTTCAAAGAAAAGAACCGGACTTCCCATCGCTAGTGTAGACACAATCTTCTGCTGAATGGGATTTCTAAAAGCAATTTTGCACAGATTTAATTCACAAATTAAATATAAACTTTGAGACAGATCTGATCTGGTCTGAGAGCATCACAATCTCTTCATCCTGTCAATGCAAATGTGATTTCAGTTCAACATTCTCAGAGTCACTGTTTAAATCTTCTGAACTCAAACACATCACTTTCACTTCTCTGTTTTAAAGTCATAAAAATCAAACATGAATATTTTGTAAAACATTTTACTGGGTTGTGTACATGAACTTCTCATCACATGATTTACACTAACAATACTTTATAATTTGTTTGTCAAACTACACAAATCCATTTATGGTTAAAATAATCCTTTTGAATGTAAATAATGAATTTTGTCAAAATTTAACGCTCAGTTTTCTGTCAATATATCTATAACCTTATTTGTAGTTTGAAAACAATAAAACAGAAATTACTTTAAAAAAAGTCAATATAATAATATACATTAATGCAAATTTAGAGTTAGACAATCCTGAAATAGAAAGTCAAAAAAATGTTTTTTTTTAAGTTTGGTTTTAAAGATGACTGCTTAAATATTAGACATAAAACCTAATATTAATGTTAAAATAGGCTTATTCTTCAGTATTTAATATGAATGTTAAAGTTATCTTTTATGATCTTCATGATTGTGTGATCAGTTTAAGTTTGTGTGTCAGTGAAGTGTCTGTTCAGTCTGACTGATGGAGGTTTTTGTACGACTCTTTATCACTGTGTCAACACATATTTACTGTTGATATAATGAACACTCAGACAGTAATAATCTCCTGAATCTTCAGTCTGAACTTCACTGATGCTCAGAGTAAAATCTGTGTTTGATCCACTGCCACTGAATCTAGATGATACTCCAGTATGAAGGCTTGTTGTGTAATATATGAGGAGTTTAGGAGCTTCTCCAGGTTTCTGTAAGTACCAGTGTAAGTAGTTACTATACACACTACTGCTGACTTTACAGTTTATTTGAAGACGTTGTCCTGGTTGAACTGATGTTATTGATGGACTCTGAGTAACAGTGTACTGTCCTCGACACTCTGAAAGAAACAACAAGAATAAAATATAACACAACACTGAAACAAATGAAGATTTCACTCCTCAATAAATGAATAATTCTGATAAAAATGTTGAAACACAAACCTTGAGCAAACACTGTGAGTGTCCAGATGAAGATGATGCTGAAAATCATTGTTGTTCTTGTTAGTTTGTGTGTTGATGTAGATTGTGTTGAGTTGTGAGTCATAAAGTGTTAAAGTCACAGCTCTATAAACTCTCTCAGATCACTGAAGCGTGAGATCAGAATGCAAACTCACTCTCATCATTTACATCAAAACACTCAAACAATGTTTTATTATTTCATCTTTATTTCTGTACATTGCTTTTGTTTTGTTTAGATTTTTAAATGTGTTTATTTGTGTCTAGTGCAGTGACAATAAACACACCTCACAATCTTATGTCACTTTATTTTTCATCACAATATTATCACGACTAAAATGTTGTAACTGAACACAAAACTCAGTTACTGTTACATGTGTGACAATAAAGATGATTTGATTCTCTTTACTTTCTAAATCTTTGGATATATTTTCATTATAATGTCTTGAATATTTGAGCGTTTGTTCTTTGAGGTTTGGGGATGTGTGGTGTTGTGTTTGTGATGTGTTTATCGTTACTGAAGCGTTCAGAGGTTTTTGTACAGGCGCTCTATTAGTTTGTATCACTGTGGTGGACTTTCGGCAGCGGCACAAGACTGAATGTTGGCAGTAAGTAAATACATTCAATAATAATCTTAACACAACACATATCTTTCATAGTTCTGCTATAGAATACTACATGAGACGCACTTTTTAATAAATATATCTGTTTAAGTAAAGTCTTTCAAGCATTTCTGCACTTTGACAGCGAGTGCTTTGGTGTAAAATTAATATTTCATCTGTTCAAACATTTATTACATGTTTTTATGATTGTATTTTTTGGGCTGTTACTTCAGATTGAAACACTTTTCAACATACCTACAATAAACAATTCTTACTTTATGCTCATAATATAAACTTTGTTGAAACGTGACTGTTATCGCTTTAAATACTTATTTGGTTTCTTTGTTGAAAATTCTTTTGTTAAACGTTGTATTATCCAAAAATAAGTTAAAAATGATTTTGCAAAGCTGTAAGACTTTAATGTCCCAAGAAATATTAAGTTTCTCTCGATATGTTTTCTATCAATGAAAAATAATATTTTTAATTAAAATATTTAGAATTATGATGTAATTTTACTGTAAAGGTTGTCTAACTGCAGTGGTTTCTGTTCATGATTTCTTACACTTTTAATCAAATTAATAAAAATCATGAATATAAATTCATTTATGGATAATTTGAAGCAATATTTACAATCCAAGAGTATTTTTAGTGGTTAAGAGTCTTAAATTGTAAATCTGAGCATTAAAAGTTACCTTAATGTTCAGTACCTTGATGATATTTCACGACAGCAGATGATTTAATAAGCGGAACATTTTTCATGTATCAAATCTTATTCTGATCTTTAATGTTTATATGAAGTTGTTTTTTCATTTCTGTGATTTGTGTCTATTGTGTGTTTGTCAGCTTTGACTCCTCCTAAAGTGAGCGTCCTGCCGCCCTCCAGTGAAGAGATTTCCAGAAAGAAAACAGCAACACTGATGTGTGTGCTCAACAAGGGTTTCCCCTCAGACTGGAGTGTGATGTGGAAGGTGGACGGGAGCAGCAGATCTCAGGACAGCAGTGTTGGGCTCCTGGAGAAGAACGGTCTGTACAGCTGGAGCAGCAGTCTGACTCTCTCTGAGCAGGAGTGGAGCTCAGTGCTCTCAGTGAGCTGTGAGGCCAAACACAAAGATCAGAGTCATCCAGTCACTGGAGAATTCACCAAACATGACCAGTGTTCACACTAGACTCGCTCTCATCTGAGTCTCGTTCATGTCTCACATGTGTTTATCTCTCTCATCTGAGTCTCACTCATGTCTCACATGTGTTTCTCTCTCTCATCTGAGTCTCGTTCATGTCTCTCATCTGAGTCTCGTTCATGTCTCACATGTGTTTATCTCTCTCATCTGAGTCTCGTTCATGTCTTACATGTGTTTCTCTACCTCATGTGAGTCTCATTCATGTCTCACATGTGTTTATCTCTCTCATCTGAGTCTCGTTCATGTCTTACATGTGTTTCTCTACCTCATGTGAGTCTCATTCATGTCTCACATGTGTTTCTCTCTCTCATCTGAGTCTCGTTCATGTCTCACATGTGTTTCTCTCTCTCTCTCATCTGATATCTTCTTATCATCACACACCAGTGCATGTGTGTTTTATTCATTCACTGATGATTGTGATTCAGAAAAACTCAAATAAAATCTCATTCAATCTTTAGGATTTTGACTCATTTTGTCTTTTGTGAAAGATCAGAATATCAGTTTATATTTTATAAATAAACTTGTCACTCAACGAACCATGAAAACATCCGCAGATGAAGAATATTAGCAAATAAAGAACCTTTAACGTGTAAAAGTCTTTAAAATGTTGTTAATTAAAAGATTTTTATTTTCAGTATTACTTAAAAATTAAACTCTTGTGCAAATATAAATAATAATGAAAAACAGAAATGCTCTGTGACCAAAATAAATTAATGAGTGTGGTACGTTAAAAAAGATTAAACTAAATAAATATATTTTTCAATAAAAATATTTAAATATACTCTGAGAAGAAATAAATTCTCCTTATCATCAGTTTGAGTTTGTGTATCAGTGAAGTGTCTGTTCAGTCTGACTGATGGAGGTTTTTGTACGACTCTTTATCACTGTGTCAACACATTTTTACTGTTGATATAATGAAAACTCTGACAGTAATAATCTCCTGAATCTTCAGTCTGAACTTCACTGATGCTCAGAGTAAAATCTGTGTTTGATCCACTGCCACTGAATCTAGATGATACTCCAGTATGAAGGCTTGTTGTGTAATATATGAGGAGTTTAGGATCTTCTCCAGGTTTCTGTAAGTACCAGTGTAAGTACTTACTATACACACTACTGCTGACTTTACAGTTTATTTGAAGACGTTGTCCTGGTTGAACTGATGTTATTGATGGACTCTGAGTAACAGTGTACTGTCCTCGACACTCTGAAAGAAACAACAAGAATAAAATATAACACAACACTGAAACAAATGAAGATTTCACTCCTCAATAAATGAATAATTCTGATAAAAATGTTGAAACACAAACCTTGAGCAAACACTGTGAGTGTCCAGATGAAGATGATGCTGAAAATCATTGTTGTTCTTGTTAGTTTGTGTGTTGATGTAGATTGTGTTGAGTTGTGAGTCATAAAGTGTTAAAGTCACAGCTCTATAAACTCTCTCAGATCACTGAAGCGTGAGATCAGAATGCAAAGTTTTTAACTGTAAGTTTCAGAGAACAAGATGAACAGATGTCCGGTGTGGTTCATCACCTGCAATTCATCTATGATACGCCTGCTGTCATGTGTTTTACATACGTCTAGAAGATGTCTGTGAGATGATTCAAATTTAGACTGGATTCACAAAATATGATATTAAAAGATGTTTAGTAATTGTTTCAGATCTCCAGATCTTTAGCAGACATCTTCCAGACACAGATATGATTCCTCTGAAGATATATATTATATGGCATTTCTGTCAATATGAGACACGTGTTCATGGGCAAACTGCTCATGATCAATAATCTAAACCAGTTTAACATAATGTGTGTGTTACACAAACACGTAGATGTGAACTACTGTCATACAGTATATTAAATTAATAAACAAATAAACTATTTAACTAATGTCTAATGCAAATAAGTTAGAGTGATGTGATCAGAGATTTAGTGGATGAGGAGTCACAGGGTCTTCATACAACAAGCAATTGTCATTTATAACACATTGTAGTCCATTAAAATATAGGACATCCTTCAAATGTGTCTGACACTGATAGATTAACAATACTCAGCATAAGAGTTACTTGAACAAAATAAACTAATAATATTATGACATCATACATTATTTAAGTAAGATGTTATCCATTGTAAAGATACAGAAAAATGATGCACCAGATAAACCATTTTCCCTGATTTATTTAACTGCTTACCTACCAATAGCATGTGAGTTTTTATATTTTAATACTTATTTATTTTTGGTCTAAAAAATGGGTTTTATGTATATGTAAGCTATTAAATTAAGTTCACAGTTTAAATATTAATTTAATTTAAATATGTTAATTTAATTTAAATAATAAGTTAATCTCATTAACTCAAATGTTTCTGCTTATTAAATTCTCATTTTTTCATTAAATAAACTTAAAAATATGTGTACATTTTAGAGGAATTAACTGCTGGACTTTTAATTAATGTGTTTAATATTTCCCACTATTAAAATCTAGTTTAAATATTTAAAGTGTGTCTGCAGTAAATATCTCATCGCTTCTTGATGTTTAATGTGAATATGCTAACTCATAATTTAATTAGTTTATTTTCTGTCCAACACAATGAACTCTACGACCAAAGCCACAAAAAATGTATGTCTGAAATGTATAAATTATAATATCTAAAGCATATCTTACATCACCAAAGCCAAAGATTTTTCCAATAAAATACATTCTTTAGGACTAAATAATACAAAAAAACTGTATCAAAACGTTATATTTAATCAGATTTGTTTAATATCACCCCACTAAACCAAAAGTGAATATATTGTGCCATCTTGTGATTAAACACTTCATGACTTCTTAAAATTTCTTACAGAAGGTTTGGAATTTGTACTACTGCACTTTTGCAATATTTCTTCAGTAAATCTAAAATATCAAATACATATTATATAATATTGAAAACATGGACACAATCACAATGATATCATAAATATACATTTTATTTTAAAATATCAAACTGTGCTGCAAGCCTGTACGATTCTGACAGATACAATAACTTTATATGACAGTTTATAAAGGTTAAGTTATAAAGAAGAACTGGTAGATTAGTTTATAATGTTTATAACAGCGATTGTTTCAAACTGAAACACTTTTTCAAAATAAACTTTTGGTTCGTGGTTTCTGTTCTGAACAGATTGAGAAAGTCTTTTTTTAGCTGACTGGACTGAACTCATGAACTCATTTCATTGAACTCATGATCAGTTATGATCGAGGTTCAACAGGAAGGGTTGGCGAGGTTTTTAGAAAACAATAAACCAATTGATTTAGCAAGTTTTGTTTCTCTTATTTAAAAGAAAAGATAAGAAGCGAGTGTATAAGACAATAACACATTACACAAGCAAACACTGGAGTAGATAGAACATGATCGTCTGTAGAATGTCAAAACTCCATTGATCATCCTTTACAGAAAAAAACTAAAACATGAAATTATGAAATATACATGTGCAAAAGTGTATAATATACCGTGGCTTGCAAAAGTATTCGGCCCCCTTGAACTTTTACACATTTTGTCACATTACAGCCACAAACATGAATCAGTTTTATTGGAATTCAACGTGAAAGATCAATACAAAGTGGTGAGCACGTGAGAAGTGGAACGAAACTCATAAATGATTCCAAATTTTTTTTACATGTGTGTATGTGTGTAATCTAATGTCAGTACAAATATATCTGCCCTGTGATGGCCTCAGAGGTTGTCTAAGAGAATATTGTGAGCAACACATCATGAAGTCCAAAGAACGCACCAGACAGGTCAAGGATAAAGTTATTGAGAAATTTAACATCCAACGAAGCACTGTTCAAGCGATCATTCAGAAATGGAAGGAGAATGGCACAACTGTAAACCTACCAAGACAAGGCCGTCCACCTAAACTCACAGGCCCGACAAGGAGAGCGCTTGTCAGAAATGAAGCCAAGAGGCCGATGGTGACTCTGGACCAGCTACAGAGATCTACAGCTCAGGTTTGGGAATCTGTCCATAGGACAACTATTAGTCGTGCACTGCATAAAGTTGGACTGTATGGAAGCGTGGCAAGATGAAAGCCATTGTTAAAAGAAAACCATAAGAAGTCCCGTTTCCAGTTTGTCACAAGCCATGTGGGGAACACAGCAAACATGTGGAAGAAGGTGCTCTGGTCAGATGGGACCAAAATTGAACTTTTTGGCCTAAATGGAAAACGCTATGTGTGGAGGAAAACGAACTCTGCACATTACTCTGAACACGCCATCCCCACGGTCAAATATGGTGGTGCCAGCATCATCAATCTTGGAAGAAAACCTTTTGCAGTCTCCAAAAGACTTAAGACTGGGCGGAGGTTCATCTGCCAGCAGGACAACGACCCTAAACATAAAACCAAGACAACACGGGAAGGGTTTAAAACAAAACATATTCATGTGTTAGAATGACCCAGGCAAATTCAGATCTATATCCAATCGAGAATCTGAGGCAAGATCTGGAAACTGCTGTTCACAATTGTTGTCCATCTAATCTGACTGTGCTGGAGCTGTTTTGCAAAGAATGGGCAAGAATTTCAGTCTCTAGATGTGCAAAGCTGGTAGAGATATGCCCTAAAAGACTGGCAGCTGTAATTGCAGCAAAATGTGCTTCTACAAAGTATTGACTCAGGGCGATGAATAATTACGCACACCCCACTATTCAGTTCTTTATTTGTGAAAAATGTTTGGAATCATGTATGATTTTCATTCTACTTCTCATGTTCTCACCACTTTGTATTGGTCTTTCATGTGGAATTCCAATAAAAATGATTCATGTTTGTGGCCGTAATGTGGAAAAGTTCAAGGGGGCCGAAAACTTTTGCAGGCCACTGTAAATATCTATTTTTTTGACATTTACCAAGCTACATGTAATATTTTGACAGTGTGGTGCATGGAATTAAAGTGCTTTATAAGCTAAATAAAAACTTGAGTGATTAGTCTGTAAAATACTACAAATGATATGAAAATAGCGTGAATTTGTGGGGAACTTTTGACTCCACCCATCAAATTTTGTCCCTTCAAATTGTACATTCAATACGTCATCTATGTTGTATTCTGAATAAAATATTGAAATGTGAAACTTCCACATTGTTGCATTATGTTTTATTTACACAACTTTTTTCTAATCCTGTTTGTAATATCAAGTCATGGTTCAACATGACCTTTGACCTCTCCTCACTGATATACAGAACAACTGAAATACAGTTGTTCATCTGACAAAACAGAATAAACACATGCCATTTAAACAGTAATCATTAGATTTCACTTTTTCTGAATCAAATCAAATATTTCATGTTGATCAAGTCAGTGAATGTATTTAAAAACTATTTCTGTGAAGTTAAAAAGTCTATTAGTAAACTGTCAATAAAATTCTAACCATGGCAATATCAGTCTGTAGCATATCAATATCTTTCGCAAGACTGATTTCTGACTACTGATCATCATTAGATTAGCAGAACTGACAGGGATTATATTTATACTTTTACATTTATCTGTTAGTTTTAAATCTGTTTACAGAGACTAAAGCTGTCCTGCAATAATAAATGTGTATTAAAGTGATAATAAACCCCACTGGTATTAACTGTTAGCTGTTATCTTTACTTTAATGGACTCATTCACAAGTGAACTTTACACTTTTCTTTAAAAAAAACTTTAGTGACGTCATCCACACATGTTTGTGTCAATAAACAAACATTTAGCGCTGCTTGTATGTGAACGCAGCCACAGCCTATCACATGACAGCAGAAAAGGAATCAGCCTATCACATGACAGCAGAGAAAGACTCAGCCAATCAAAATGTCCATCCGTGTTGGGGCGTGACTGGTTCCTTTCTGTAAGTATATGTTAATGTTGACAGCGAAATTAAGTGAATTAAATTTTTGATGGAGACAAATCCCCAACATTCAGCCTAAATCTGCACCCCTGAACTAAATATTGATCCTGAAGAGAATTCATTTTACTGATATAAAACTACAAAAGAAACTTTCAAACATTAAACTATTTTACACAAGAATTTCAGGTCAGATAAATAATAACTGTAGAAGCTCTTTCTGTGCGAGATTGTGTGGCTCTTAAAAGAGCCTTTGTGTTGTAGAAGTGTTGCAGCAGGAGTTTATTTGGAGCTGGTGTATTTAGTGACAGCTTTTGTTCCCTCAGACACGGCGTGTTTGGCCAGTTCACCGGGTAACAGCAGACGAACGGCGGTCTGGATCTCTCTGGATGTGATGGTGGAGCGCTTGTTGTAGTGAGCGAGACGAGATGACTCACCGGCGATGCGCTCAAAGATGTCGTTGACGAAAGAGTTCATGATGCCCATGGCCTTAGAAGAAATCCCGGTGTCAGGATGAACCTGCTTCAGGACTTTATACACGTAGATAGCGTAACTCTCCTTCCTGGATCTCTTGCGCTTCTTTCCTCCCTTTACGGCGGTCTTTGTGACGGCCTTCTTAGAGCCTTTCTTAGGCGCAGACTTTGCTGGTTCAGGCATGATCAGTCTCAGACGAGTAACGAAGATGTGAAGTTGACGCTTTGTGTGGAGTATTTATTCCTCCCGTATGCTAATATTTACAGTCTGCATGACGGTTTTCATTGGACAGAGAATATGAACTGATTTCATTGGAAGAGTAGAAATGTCAGCGAACCAATCAAAATCCTGTAAATGTTGAGTCCCACCCATTGCCTCATGATTGAAGTTCCACGTCCTCCCCCACAGTTGGCTTTGTTTCCTTTCCCGCTCATTTTATAATTTATTTTAGTTTATTTTAAGTAAAACCAGCAAAAAACATTTTTATTCCCTAAATAATAAGCGATTTGACGGTTTATTTTACACAAATGTAAGAGTATTTCTGTTTTCTGAAAGCGTAAAGGAGAAATCATACAGAGTAAGGCAGATATCCTTTATATTGTCAAAAACTGTGATCATATACAAGAAAAATATAAAGAAAATATAAACAAAGTTTACATTAATTGCAATATCATAAAGTTTTGGGCGTTAAGGGGTCGAAAAACTGATAATCTAGAAAATACCGGAAGCAACTTTTATAGTTTGATGTTTAGCTCGGTGCAAAAGCTGCAGTTTTATTTCCAAACGTTTTATAAAAGTTGTTTCAAAATTGTTTTACTTTACCAGAAAATACTTCATAGAAGATTTATTACCAATAAAATTAAGACAGTGTTTTTGATAGCAATATGATGTGTGTTTGTAAGGTTGTTGCCATAGTGATCATTGTGCTTTAAAATCTTTGTGCTGTTATTATTTCAACACAAATACAACACACAACTATATAACACAAATACAACACACAACTATATAACACAAATACAACACACAACTATATAACACATAATAAACTCTTTTCATGAGATTGTGGGTGGCTCTTAAAAGAGCCGTTGGGTTTCAGATCAAACTCGACAAATTTAACCTCCGAATCCGTACAGAGTTCGTCCCTGTCGTTTCAGAGCATAGACGACATCCATAGCAGTGACGGTTTTTCTCTTGGCGTGTTCAGTGTAAGTGACGGCATCACGAATAACATTCTCCAGAAACACCTTCAACACACCGCGAGTCTCCTCGTAGATCAGACCGGAGATCCGCTTCACGCCCCCGCGACGAGCGAGACGACGAATAGCCGGTTTGGTGATTCCCTGAATGTTATCACGCAGAACTTTACGATGACGCTTAGCGCCTCCTTTACCGAGACCTTTACCGCCTTTACCTCTTCCAGACATGATCACAAGATATCACAGAAGACTGAATGTAGAGACGATGTGAATCAGGATATAAGTCTTGGGCTAAAGGACCTTGTTGAGACACCAAGAGAAATGAAGGCGGAGCTCAGAATGTTTCCTTCGTCACAGAAACAGTTAAACTCGCGAAGACTCTCGCGAGACTACAAGTATTGATTTTTAAATTCTCAAGTAAATATTATTCGCTTTAAACGCAATCAATGAAAGTACAATAAGTGAAATAAGGTTATGTTTATTCCAACCATATAATATTTATACATAAACATTTTGACAGTTTTTACACTTAATCTACAATGTAGAAATGTGGTACACTGCCAGCAATATATTGTTATTAATTAAACTATATAAAGCTACCAAAGGGATCACGTCACATAAAATACAAAGAGTGTCTCTAAAATAACACAAAATAATCTTAATTTTTAGGGCTAATGCAATATTGTTACCGATCTGAGCAACAGTAACTTATTTTACATTATTTAAAAATATCTAATGCAATATTGTTACCGATCTGAGCAACAGTAACTTATTTTACATTATTTAACCAACTGTAATACAAAGTGATTGAGACATTCAGTAACTAATGAAAGTTTAATAAACAATCACATCATTTCAAACACTTAGTTCAGAGCAGTACATATTTTAGTATTTATAACACATTTTAAATGTTTTGTTACAGATTTATGATCCTATTACAACGTTAGGGATATTACAATTCTCTTGCTTTCTAAACATTTAATTATGTTAAATGTGTATAATAAATAAAATGAGATTTGTGTCTTTCAGTGATGTTGTGTTGGCTCTTAAAAGAGCCTTTGTGTTGTTGTGTGACTGATGCACGCAGGAGTTTAAGCGCGCTCTCCACGGATGCGGCGGGCCAGCTGAATGTCTTTGGGCATGATGGTGACTCTCTTGGCGTGGATGGCACACAGATTTGTGTCCTCAAACAGCCCGACCAGATAAGCTTCGCTGGACTCCTGCAGGGCCATGACGGCGGAGCTCTGGAAGCGCAGATCGGTCTTGAAATCCTGAGCGATTTCTCTGACGAGACGCTGGAAAGGCAGTTTGCGGATGAGCAGCTCGGTGGATTTCTGATAGCGGCGGATCTCTCTCAGCGCTACGGTACCGGGCCTGTAACGATGAGGCTTCTTCACACCGCCGGTGGCTGGAGCGCTCTTACGAGCGGCTTTAGTAGCGAGCTGCTTCCTCGGCGCTTTACCGCCGGTGGACTTACGAGCGGTCTGCTTAGTTCTTGCCATGACGTCACTGATCGGACTTCTCTGTCAAACACAGAATGAATGCTGAACCTCACACTACAGGCGCTTATAAAGACTAGACGACCATGAGCTCAGAGGGCGGAAACAAAGAGCAGGAATGTGATTGGACGATGTGTGACCTCACTGACCAATAGCTGTGCGTTTCCTGGTTTTCAAAACAAAAACGCGTGTTTCCCGCTCAAAACTTTTAGTTAGATTGTTAAAGCTGTTCTTTAAATTATGTATTTATGTGTAATAAACCAAACATAAAAGTATTATACAAAAACGTTAAATAAACATAAATATGGAGAAAACAGAAGTGTTTTTTTATAAATAGTAGTCGATGTTTTACAACTTATTTTTCTCTTCACACAAACACAAAACTCCACAGAGGTCTCAAACTGATCTCATTTAAGATACTAAAACTTTTCTGAGGGACCAGACTTGTGTTTTTTCTCAAAGTTGAACAAACTGTCCGAAATCCAATAATTTTCATAGACACAATGATCTGAGGAAGATGTTGAATTTACTTTGCTAATTTCAACACATTCATATTGTAAACACCCTAATGAAATTGACCGAAAAGTTTGATTTGTTTCTCGTTTTATCAGGAAAACGTGATGTTAACTGCAATAACAAACACTTTGATATATTAACTGTTTGTCAAACTATTTATTCAACCTCAGAGTAAAAAAAAAAAAGCAAGATTGTTTCAGTTAAAACCTGAATTATACTCTATATAATATATAGTTGCAGTATCAATAGTCATTGAGAATTATATTCATACAAAGTGGATTTAGACCAATCATTTACTTGCATCAATGAATGTTTGTATACAAGACATTTAGAAATGACTCTTTGAAAGATCAAGTGGTTGGCTCTTAAAAGAGCCTTTGTGTGTTTGTCTGGAGTAAACGGTTGTTTATTTGGCTTTAGCGGGCTTTTCGGTCTTTTTGGGCAGTAACACAGCCTGGATGTTGGGTAACACCCCACCCTGAGCGATGGTCACACCGCCCAGAAGTTTGTTCAACTCCTCGTCGTTCCGCACCGCCAGCTGTAAATGGCGGGGAATGATTCGAGTCTTCTTGTTGTCCCGAGCGGCGTTTCCAGCCAACTCCAGAATCTCAGCAGTGAGATACTCGAGCACAGCGGCGAGATAAACTGGAGCTCCAGCACCGACGCGCTCTGCGTAGTTTCCTTTACGAAGAAGTCTGTGAACACGGCCAACGGGAAACTGAAGACCCGCTCTGGATGAACGAGTTTTAGCCTTGGCTCTTGCCTTACCGCCGGTTTTTCCTCTGCCGCTCATTTTCACGTAGAATAATCAGCGCTGACCTCAAGAAGAGAAATAACGTGTCGATGTTGTGATGTGCAGTATTTAAACCAGCCTGTCGTTCAGCTATTGGTCAGAGTCTGTAAAAGTTCAAACCAATCAGTGAACTTCCCTCCAAACACAAATCCTGCCCACTTTCTGCCCGCTGTGTTTCACTTTAAGATTTTATTGTTGATCTGATTTAAGATCCGCAGTTTAATCCAAAGATTTATTCTTTATTTCAGACGCTTTTATCTACAGACTTCACAATAGATAAATACATACAAATACATAAAAATGCACAAGATCACAAAATGTATATTTATGATGTATAAGTTACATATTTATTTTTTACTCTTTATGTTACTTGTAACTTGTCTTGACTTTATATTGTTTACTTGAAGCTTCTGTAACTAAAACAAATTCCTCGTTTGTGTAAGAACATCTGTCAATAAAGCTCATTCTGATTCTGAAATTTAATTTTTGAGCAATCTATGATTAAATAATTAATTTAAATATGATTTTACTTTTTACTAACTTTATGTAGAATATTATAGAAATAATTCTCTTTAGTGGGTTTGTGGGTGGCTCTTAAAAGAGCCTTTTTTGTAGAAATCTGTCTGTAGATTTTACTTCTTTTTCGGTGCGGCCTTTTTAGGTTTAGCTGCTTTAGGTTTTGTAGTTTTGGGTTTAGCAGCTTTAGTTTTCTTCGGGCTTTTAGTTGCTGCTTTCTTGGGACTTTTTGCTGCTTTCTTTGTCTTCTTGGGGCTCTTTGTTGCCTTCTTAGCGGCGGTGGCTGCAGGTTTCTTCACCTTCTTAGGAGATTTCTTAACGCTGGTTTTCTTCACCGCTGCAGTTTTGGGCTTCTTGGCCGCAGCGGGTTTCTTGGCGGCGGGCTTCTTTGCTTTAGGAGCGGCTTTCTTCACAGGTTTCGCCTCGGCTTGTTTTTTGTTGAGTTTGAATGATCCTGAAGCGCCGGTTCCTTTGGTCTGGACCAGAGTGCCTTTAGTCACCAGACTCTTGATGGCGATCTTAACGCGCGAGTTGTTCTTCTCCACGTCGTATCCGCCGGCAGCGAGAGCTTTCTTCAGGGCGGCGAGAGACACACCGCTCCTCTCCTTAGAAGCAGACACAGTTTTAATGAGGAGTTCGCCCACACTTGGGCCAGTTTTCTTGGCTTTAACAGCAGCGGATTTCTTCTTGGGTGCTTTAGCCGGCGCGGCGGCAGCAGCTGGAGCGGTTTCTGCCATTTCTGTTCTGGGATCAGTTCTGTCACACAATCTGCAGTAGATCAGGAATGAGAAACAGTCGAGCGGCGCTGTGTTTAAGTACGACACATGAGAACCGTGTAGACTCAACACATGAGAACCGTGTAGACTCAACACATGAGAACCGTGTAGACTCAACTCGTCCTGTGCGTTTGAGCGCCTCCGCTAACTTGTGCTTTCTCTTCTAATATTAACATGAAATATTAAAGTGTCTAAACACATTATCGCAATTTAAACAGTGTGAACACACAGCAGAGATGCAGAGCTTTATCGTGAAGTTAAAACACTTGGTGAATAAAAGTTTATTTCCACACATTCAGATCAAATCTACCAGCAGCGTCAGTCACTGGATACAGCGGGTTATGATTTTTATGTGATTTTTGTGTTGAATATTTATTGAAATGTTGAGCACATTTTGTGTGTTTTTAGAAGACACTTTAAATAACACGTGTATTAAATTAACATCATTAAATGAGCTTTAAATGGTCATTTATATCACTTGCTTTGACCATCTTGAAGCACACGCGCCATCCACAGGCTTCACGTTTCGTTTGTTCACTGTTTTATATTAACTGTAAGATCATGATAAAATCATAGTAACAATGCTTCAGAAAACACAATTAAAGTGATATAAACCCCGATCACCTCTTAACATTTATTAATATTAACTAATTGGATGTTCAAATGTCTTTCTCGGATGTATATCTCAAGATGATCATGTTCCAGGTGAATTAACCACTAAATTACACTTTTATTGTGATCTTGTTACACATAAATATTATAATCAATATTAAATTATTAAACTTATATTTTGGTTTTAACTGGTAAATATACAATTATCATGTTTGAATGTGATAAGCAAGAATATGAATGTTGAGGATCAACAGTGAGGAAAATAGCAGTTGTTGTATATGTCCCCACTCCCTGCTTCTATTGTTCAATAGAAAATAAGTTTAACACACTTCAGAAATGTCTTTATTTTTTGCATTTTCATGTCCAATCAATGATTACCTATTTTCAGAAAAAATTGGATATAATGCACCTCAATAACATGTTTTTAAATGGGATATTTTTCTTTAGAAAACAGTAAAAAGTTGAAAACAGAACAGTTATTCTTTCTTTTACAGGTATATCCTCAGTAGAAGGTATCTATTTTACTATTTTAATATTAAAATGATAAAAACTGCAAATGGTAAATATAACTTTTAAAATTACTGACAGCTTTTGCTTGTAATTAAAATAGGGAAGAAGGATCTTTATGGTTTACCTTTATTAATACAAACCTAGATTTGTGTAGAAACAGTAAATAATAGTTGAAGGGATTTTACTTTAAACAACTTGCAATAAAAACTGATTATTTTAGTAAAAACAAATAATTTGTAATTCCATATACTGAATACCAAATTTACCGAAAAACATTCAAACATTCTCTAACAGGTCTTACTGATGCAAACTACTTTTTAGCAAATTGTCTTAAAAATGTAAGAAAAGTGGGGAAATTACAGATACACTTCAGGAAACCAATGAAACTGAAGAAGGCGAGAGTCCGAGAAGAAAACTGGGAACAATCAACTTTAAGATGCCATTTAATTCCAAATCTAAACCAAGACTGAACCACTGACAATGCATCTTAATAATGCATTAACCAATTAACCTCTATAGTTATACATACATTTAACAATGATGATCACGTATAAGAATATTTTTTCAAGTTTCAATAACACATCCACGTGATTCATCTTCTTTCTCTTAATGATAAGAGACAGTGTTTCAGAGAGCAATTTTTGAAGTGCGTGTGTGCGGATCCTCTCCACAGACAACAAAATAGAGTTCAGATCTCAACATCATTCATTTATTGATGTTATTAAGTGTAGAACTGTCAGCTTGCAGGCACACAAATATGGTTCTTTAACTTTATTTCTATAACTATCTGCTGTAAAAGTGATCATACGCAGGCAGACATTAGGTTACAGAAAACTATTGTTAAAATAAACATTCAATGCTTCTGAGTAGGTTTAATCTAATAATATCAATGCATAATGTTGTTCTTATTATTTGAGATCACGTAATGTTCTTTGTGTAGATGAATAGACATAAGTTACTCTTCACTGAGTTAATAAAAGTTTATATTAAGGCCATGTCACACATGTGCATGTTGTAAAGCAGAAGTACATTGGTGCCATCCATTGGACATTATGGGAATAGAAAAATATTAATACAAGAAAATATTATTTTAAATGTGATATTCTAGTAATCTATCACAGTTATACATAACACAAACTAACAATAAGATCACTATCAAATCTCTGACACACTAAATGCTTTATGTATACCGTTGTCAATCATGTATCATGTTATAATGTTTTGAATTTAATGTATAAATATATTTACTTAAATGCAGAAGTGTCATTGATTAATGAATCTGTTGAAATAAATAAAAATAAAATGTTTTTGCAATTATTTGCTCAATAATTTATGGACAAAATCATGGTCAGTAAAATAACAACAAAACAAAACAGTAATATATTTATTACAAAATAAAGGACAGAACATTGTATATGACTTTTATTGAGATAGCTATATTGAGACCATAATACATCTAAATGAGGAATATTATTTACAATCAATTTTAAATATATGTAAAATTGTGTTCATACTGTACAAATAGTGTGTATTTGTATTAATAACTTTGCCATCAGACTACAACCGGATAATCCAAGGCCTTGATATCACATGAGGGAAAACAAGACAATAAATCCAAATACATAAACACATCTATAATTAATAACCAACAATAGACAAAGAAACATGAGGGCTTGTATTAACTGGGGATAATGAGATAATAATACACACTTGGGGAACAATCAAAACAAGAACCAATAGAACAAAAGAACTACAAAAGACTACAAAGACATGACAGGAACAGGAAGTCAATAGGACTTAACCAAATGACAAGACTAACAGAGGATCACAAGACACATCGTGTCATATTTTTTTGGACATATTCATCTCATCATCATCAAATGTTTTTTTTTTCTAGCATAATTTCTATTTATCATTCAATAAATTTGCTAAAATCTAAAGCTTTTCTTTATATAGAATCTTTTTACATTGATTTGCTGTTGTTCATGTAAATATTATTCTGAATATCTGAACCGGTTTGTGAGAAGATATGTTTTAAACAAAGATGATGAAGACAGTTATAATTCTAAACATCAAATAAAATATCAAATAAGATGTGAATGATTACACATGACGTATGTGACATGTGACCATGACTTTTTCTGTGGGATAAACTATAATAATGATTGAGTTAATGTTATTAAATGATGGTTAAGGTCAAGAATTGTTTTATAGAGATTAAATCCTTCTAATAGTTGTGTGAAAGTTGATGTATCAGTGAATGTGAAGTGCAGCTGTTGTGTTGTAATCTCTGGAGACAGATCTGATCTATTCTGAGATCATCAGAGTCTCTTCATCCTGTCAATGCAAATGTGATTTTCAGTTCTGAACAGTGTTGTGTGTTTCTGTTGTGTTATCAGTTTGAGTTTGTGTGTCAGGTGTATCCGTACAGTCTCTGTTCAGTCTGACTGATGGAGGTTTTTGTACGACTCTTTATGACTGTGTCAACACAGTTTTACTGTTGATATAATGAACACTCTGACAGTAATAATCTCCTGAATCTTCAGTCTGAACTTCACTGATGCTCAGAGTAAAATCTGTGTTTGATCCACTGCCACTGAATCTAGATGATACTCCAGTATAACGGCTTGTTGCTAAATATATGAGGAGTTTAGGAGCTTCTCCAGGTTTCTGTTGATACCAGGACACACAGTCATTACATCAAGATATCGGCTGACTTGTTTTGCAGTTGATTTCAACATTTTCTCCTTGTTTAATGAATTTTGTTTGTGGAGTTTGAGTCACTGTCACTCACTGTGAAAAGATTTATGACATGTGAAGTATTTATTAGATATTTACCTTGAATGTAAAAAGTCAGTGTCCAGATGAAGATGATACTGAAAGTCATTGTTGTTCTTGTTGGTTTGTGTGTTAATGGAGAATGTGTTGAGTTGTGTTTTGTTATAAATATTCTCAGATCACTGAAGCGTGTGATCACAATGCAAACTAAATCTCCATATTTAAATCATTTACATCAACACAATCAAACACTGAACATTTGATGTGTTATTTATAATTTATAAAATGTTAATATTGTTTTTTCTATGCAAAAATACTTGAATATTTCATTGTGTTTCTTATATAATTTATGATTGTTTTATTTGTTCATCATCTCATCATTAAAGTTGTGTGTTCTTGTTGATACTTTGAAATTTGTGTTCATGAGAATCAGATATGAGTATTAAAACTCTTCTTTCAGTAAAATCCAACAGAATTTTTTGCACTGAATCACTTTTATATTAAATAAATGTATTGTTTGTATAAAGTTATGAATAAGCAGGAGATGTTGTGTGTTTGATGTGTGATGTTGTGTTTGTGATGTGTTTATAGTTACTGAAGCGTTCAGAGGTTTTTGTACAGGCGCTCTATTAGTTTGTATCACTGTGGTACACTTTCGGCAGCGGCACAAGACTGGATGTTGGCAGTAAGTAAATACATTCAATATTTATTTTTATACAACTGATTTACGCTTTACATAAAGATCAACTATGAAATAAAATAAGATTATTGTTAAAGCATATTAATACATGTAGTTTAATAATTAGCTTCTTGTACTAGAGCACATTCACTTTTTGAAGGAGATCTATTATATTGTGAAAAAAGATTTATAAGTGTTTAATTGTTAAGACTTCTATATAATGTGAAACAAAATAAGAGAAGTAAGTTTCACTGTATATTAAAAGTATTTTCCAGTTTTTAAACTGTCAGAAAACTCTTATGACTTTGTTTATGCTTATAATATTTTCTCTAAAAATAAATTGTGTTTTTAAGTATCAAATTCCATTTATTAGTAGTGGGGAAAAAATCCTAAAACTATAACTATTCGTGTTTTTTTTATGTATTTGAACACTGAAAAATGGGTTGGTGATACATATGCATATGTTCTCTGGGGTGACATAGCAAAAAGGGTAATAACATTGTAGTAATGTGCATTATTGTAATGTTTTTATTATAAATACTTATTAAAAAAATTACTTTTTAAAAACAAACATATGGCGTGTGGTTAAAGTGTTTTTTTATATTGATGTTGATTAGTTTTAATTTGTGTTGTTTGATGCATTCAGAGGATAAATAACCTTAAACTTCCTAAACATGTATCACATGTTTTTGTGTTTATTATATAGATAATGAATAAGTTGAAATGTTCACGTTTAATATTTATTTAATCTGTGATTTTGTGTCTATTGTGTGTTTGTCAGCTTTGACTCCTCCTAAAGTGAGCGTCCTGCCGCCCTCCAGTGAAGAGATTTCCAGAAAGAAAACAGCAACACTGATGTGTGTGCTCAACAAGGGTTTCCCCTCAGACTGGAGTGTGATGTGGAAGGTGGACGGGAGCAGCAGATCTCAGGACAGCAGTGTTGGGCTCCTGGAGAAGAACGGTCTGTACAGCTGGAGCAGCAGTCTGACTCTCTCTGAGCAGGAGTGGAGCTCAGTGCTCTCAGTGAGCTGTGAGGCCAAACACAAAGATCAGAGTCATCCAGTCACTGGAGAATTCACCAAACATGACCAGTGTTCACACTAGACTCGCTCTCATCTGAGTCTCGTTCATGTCTCACATGAGTTTATCTCTCTCATCTGAGTCTCACTCATGTCTCACATGTGTTTCTCTCTCTCATCTGAGTCTCGTTCATGTCTCTCATCTGAGTCTCATTCATGTCTCACATGTGTTTATCTCTCTCATCTGAGTCTCGTTCATGTCTCACATGAGTTTCTCTCTCTCTCATCTGAGTCTTGTTCATGTCTCACATGTGTTTATCTCTCATCTGAGTCTCACTCATGTCTCACATGTGTTTCTCTCTCTCATCTGAGTCTCACTCATGTCTCACATGTGTTTCTCTCTCTCATCTGAGTCTCACTCATGTCTCACATGTGTTTATCTCTCTCATCTGAGTCTCACTCATGTCTCACATGTGTTTATCTCTCTCATCTGAGTCTCACTCATGTCTCACATGTGTTTCTCTCTCTCTCATCTGAGTCTCGTTCATGTCTCACATGTGTTTATCTCTCTCATCTGAGTCTCACTCATGTCTCACATGTGTTTATCTCTCTCATCTGAGTCTCACTCATGTCTCAAAAGTGTTTCTCTCTCAGCTGAGTCTCGTTCATGTCTCACATGGGTTTATCTCTCTCATCTGAGTCTCATTAATGTCTCACATGTGTTTCTCTCTCATCTGAGTCTCATTCATGCCTCACATGAGTTTCTCTCATCTGAGTCTCGTTCATGTCTAACATGTGTCTCTCTCTCATCTGAGTCTCATTCTTGTCTCACATGTGTTTATCTCTGTCATCTGAGTCTCATTCATGTCTCTCATGTGTTTATCTCTGTCATCTGAGTCTCGTTCATGTCTCACATGTGTTTCTCTCTATCATCTGAGTCTCATTCATGTCTCACATGTGTTTCTCTCTCTCTCATCTGAGTCTCATTAATGTCTCACATGTGTCTCTCTCTCTCATCTGACATCTGCTTATCATCACACACCAGTGCATGTGTGTTTTATTCATTCACTGATGATTGTGATTCAGAAAAACTCAAATAAAATCTCATTCAATCTTTATGATTTTGATTTATTTTGTCTGTTGTGAAAGATCAGAACATCAGTTCATATTTTATAAATAAACTTGTCACTCAATGAACCATGAAAACACCTGCAGATGAAGAAAGTTATTAAATGACAAACCTTTATCATGTAAAAGTCTTTAAAATTGTTTATATTAAAATAATTGTATTTTCAGTATTAGTTTAATATCAAACTCTTTTGCAAATATTAAAATGAATTATATAAAATGAATAATAATGAGAACATAAATATTGAGTAAAAATAATAAATTAATGAATGCCATGTATTAAAAAAAGATTAAACTAAATTAATAAATAAATTATTTAAATATACTCTGAGAAGAAATAAATTCTCTGTATCATCAGTTTGAGTTTGTGTATCAGTGAAGTGTCTGTTCAGTCTGACTGATGGAGGTTTTTGTACGACTCTTTATCACTGTGTCAACACATATTCACTGTTGATATAATGAACACTCTGACAGTAATAATCTCCTGAATCTTCAGTCTGAACTTCACTGATGCTCAGAGTAAAATCTGTGTTTGATCCACTGCCACTGAATCTAGATGATACTCCAGTATGAAGGCTTGTTGTGTAATATATGAGGAGTTTAGGATCTTCTCCAGGTTTCTGTAAGTACCAGTGTAAGTACTTACTATACACACTACTGCTGACTTTACAGTTTATTTGAAGACGTTGTCCTGGTTGAACTGATGTTATTGATGGACTCTGAGTAACAGTGTACTGTCCTCGACACTCTGAAAGAAACAACAAGAATAAAATATAACACAACACTGAAACAAATGAAGATTTCACTCCTCAATAAATGAATAATTCTGATAAAAATGTTGAAACACAAACCTTGAGCAAACACTGTGAGTGTCCAGATGAAGATGATGCTGAAAATCATTGTTGTTCTTGTTAGTTTGTGTGTTGATGTAGATTGTGTTGAGTTGTGAGTCATAAAGTGTTAAAGTCACAGCTCTATAAACTCTCTCAGATCACTGAAGCGTGAGATCAGAATGCAAAGTTTTTAACTGTAAGTTTCAGAGAACAAGATGAACAGATGTCCGGTGTGGTTCATCACCTGCAATTCATCTATGATACGTCTGCTGTCATGTGTTTTACATACGTCTAGAAGATGTCTGTGAGATGATTCAAATTTAGACTGGATTCACAAAATATGATATTTTAAGATGTTTAGTAATTGTTTCAGATCTCCAGATCTTTAGCAGACATTTTCCAGACACAGATGCGATTTCTCTGAAGATATTTATTATATGGCATTTCTGTCAATATGAGACATGTGTTCATGGGCAAACTGCTCATGATCAATAATCTAAACCAGTGTACAAAAATGTGTGTGTTACACAAACACGTAGATGTGAACTACTGTCATACAGTATATTAAATTAATAAACAAATAAACTATTTAACTAATGTCTAATGCAAATAAGTTAGAGTGATGTGATCAGAGATTTAGTGGATGAGGAGTCACAGGGTCTTCATACAACAAGCAATTGTCATTTATAACACATTGTAGTCCATTAAAATATAGGACATCCTTCAAATGTGTCTGACACTGATAGATTAACAATACTCAGCATAAGAGTTACTTGAACAAAATAAACTAATAATATTATAACATAATTAATAATTTAAGTTTGATGTTATCAATTGTAATGAATGCAGAACAATTATATACCAGATAAACCATTTTCCCCTGATTTATTTAACTGCTTACCTACCAATAGCATGTGAGTTTTTATATTTTAATACTTATTTATTTTTGGTCTAAAGTTAAGATGTCAAGCTGAGATGGATTCAAAAGATGAACAGATGAATGCACCGTGTGATGTTGTGTTGACTTCAGAATTGTACACTCAAAAAAATGGGTTTTATGTATATGTAAGCTATTAAATTAAGTTCACAGTTTAAATATTTGTTAATTTAATTTAAATAATAAGTTAATCTCATTAACTCAAATGTTTCTGTTTATTAAATTCTCATTTTTTCATTAAATAAACTTAAAAATATGTGTACATTTTAGAGGAATTAACTGCTGGACTTTTAATTAATGTGTTTAATATTTCCCACTATTAAAATCTAATTTAAGTATTTAAAGTGTGTCTTCAGTGTATTGCTGCTTCTTGATGTTTAATGTGAATGTGCTAACTCATATTTTTATTCATTTATTTTCTGTCCAACACAATGAACTCTACGACCAAAGCCACAAAAAATGTATGTCTGAAATGCATAAATTATAATATCTAAAGCATATCTTACATCACCAAAGCCAAAGATTTTTCCAATAAAATACATTCTTTAGGACTAAATAATACAAAAAAAACAGTATCAAAACGTTATATTTAATCAGATTTGTTTAATATCACCCCACTAAACCAAAAGTGAATATATTGTGCCATCTTGTGAGTAAAACACTTCATGACTTCTTAAAATTTCTTACAGAAGGTTTGGAATTTGTACTACTGCACTTTTGCAATATTTCTTCAGTAAATCTAAAATATCAAATACATATTATATAATATTAAAAAACATGGACACAATCACAAATGATATCATAAATATACATTTTATTTTAAAATATCAAAATAGTTTGATTTTAAAATATCAAACTGTGCTGCAAGCCTGTACGATTCTGACAGATACAATAACTTAAAATCTGTATGACAGTTTATAAAGGTTAAGTTATAAAGAAGAACTGGTAGATTAGTTTATAATGTGTATAACAGAGATTGTTTCAAACTGAAGCACTATTTCAAAACTTGGTTTGTGGTTTCTGTTCTGAACAGATTGAGAAAGTCTTTTTTTAGCTGACTGGACTGAACTCATGAACTCATTTCATTGAAAACATTATCAGTTACGATCGAGGTTCAACAGGAAGGGTTGGCGAGGTTTTTAGAAAACAATAAACGAATTGATTTAGCAAGTTTTATTTCTCTTATTTAAAAGAAAAGATAAGAAGCGAGTGTATAAGACAATTACACATTACACAAGCAAACACTGGAGTAGATAGAACATGATCGTCTGTAGAATGTCAAAACTCCATTGATCATCCTTTACAGAAAAAAACTAAAACATGAAATTATGAAACATACATGTGCAAAAGTGTATAATATACAGTGACTTGCAAAAGTATTCGCAAAAGTATGTACTTTTGTAAATTTTATCACATTACAGCCACAAACATGAATCAGTTTTATTGGAATTCAACGTGAAAGATCAATACAAAGTGGTGAGCACGTGAGAAGTGGAACGAAACTCATAAATGATTCCAAATTTTTTTTACATGTGTGTATGTGTGTAATCTAATGTCAGTACAAATATATCTGCCCTGTGATGGCCTCAGAGGTTGTCTAAGAGAATATTGTGAGCAACACATCATGAAGTCCAAAGAACGCACCAGACAGGTCAAGGATAAAGTTATTGAGAAATTTAACATCCAACGGAGCACTGTTCAAGCGATCATTCAGAAATGGAAGGAGAATGGCACAACTGTAAACCTACCAAGACAAGGCCGTCCACCTAAACCCACAGGCCGAAAAAGGAGAGCGCTTGTCAGAAATGAAGCCAAGAGGCCGATGGTGACTCTGGACCAGCTACAGAGAATTACAGCTCAGGTTTGGGAATCTGTCCATAGGACAACTATTAGTCGTGCACTGCATAAAGTTGGACTGTATGGAAGCGTGGCAAGATGAAAGCCATTGTTAAAAGAAAACCATAAGAAGTCCCGTTTGCAGTTTGTCACAAGCCATGTGGGGAATACAGCAAACATGTGGAAGAAGGTTCTCTGGTCAGATGGGACCAAAATTTAACTTTTTGGCCTAAATGGAAAACGCTCTGTGTGGAGGAAAACGAACTCTGCACATTACTCTGAACACACCATCACCACGGTCAAATATGGTGGTGCCAGCATCATCAATCTTGGAAGAAAACCTTTTGCAGTCTCCAAAAGACTTAAGACTGGGCGGAGGTTCATCTGCCAGCAGGACAACGACCCTAAAAATAAAGCCAAGACAACACGGGAAGGGTTTAAAACAAAACATATTCATGTGTTAGAATGGACCAGTCAAATCCAGATCTATATCCAATCGAGAATCTGAGGCAAGATCTGGAAACTGCTGTTCACAATTGTTGTCCATCTAATCTGACTGTGCTGGAGCTGTTTTGCAAAGAATGGGCAAGAATTTCAGAATCTAGATGTGCAAAGCTGGTAGAGATATGCCCTTAAAGACTGGCCGCTGTAATTGCAGCAAAATGTGCCTCTACAAAGTATTGACTCAGGGCGATGAATAATTACGCACACCCCACTATTCAGTTCTTTATTTGTGAAAAATGTTTGGAATCATGTATGATTTTCATTCCACTTCTCACGTGCTCACCACTTTGTATTGGTCTTTCATGTGGAATTCCAATAAAAATGATTCATGTTTGTGGCCGTAATGTGGAAAAGTTCAAGGGGGCCGAAAACTTTTGCAGGCCACTGTAAATGTCTATTTTTTTGACATTTACCAAGCTACATGTAATATTTTGACAGTGTGGTGCATGGAATTAAAGTGCTTTATAAGCTAAATAAAAACTTGAGTGATTAGTCTGTAAAATACTACAAATGATATGAAAATAGCGTGAATTTGTGGGGAACTTTTGACTCCACCCATCAAATTTTGTCCCTTCAAATTGTACATTCAATACGTCATCTATGTTGTATTCTGAATAAAATATTGAAATGTGAAACTTCCACATTGTTGCATTATGTTTTATTTACACAACTTTTTTCTAATCCTGTTTGTAATATCAAGTCATGGTTCAACATGACCTTTGACCTCTCCTCACTGATATACAGAACAACTGAAATACAGTTGTTCATCTGACAAAACAGAATAAACACATGCCATTTAAACAGTAATCATTAGATTTCACTTTTTCTGAATCAAATCAAATATTTCATGTTGATCAAGTCAGTGAATGTATTTAAAAACTATTTCTGTGAAGTTAAAAGTCTATTAGTAAACTGTAAATAACATTCTAACCATGGCAATATCAGTCTGTAGCATATCAATATCTTTCACAAGACTGATTTCTGACTACTGATCATCATTAGATTAGCAGAACTGACAGGGATTATATTTATACTTTTACATTTATCTGTTAGTTTTAAATCTGTTTACAAAGACTAAAGCTGTCCTGCAATAATAAATGTGTATTAAAGTGATAATAAACCCCACTGGTATTAACTGTTAGCTGTTATCTTTACTTTAATGGACTCATTCACAAGTGAACTTTAAACTTTTCTTTAAAACAAAAACTTTAGTGACGTCATCCACACATGTTTGTGTCAATAAACAAACATTTAGCGCTGCTTGTATGTGAACCAAGCCACAGCCTATCACATGACAGCAGAGAAAGACTCAGCCAATCAAAATGTCCATCCGTGTTGGGGCGTGACTGGTTCCTTTCTGTGCGTATATGTTAATGTTGACAACGAAATCTAAGTGAATTAAAGTTTTGTATGGAGACAAATCCCCAACATTCAGCCTAAATCTGCACCCCTGAACTAAATATTGATCCTGAAGAGAATTCATTTTACTGATATAAAACTACAAAAGCAACTTTCAAACACTAGACTAATTTACACAAGAATTTCAGGTCAGATAAATAATAACTGTAGAAGCTCTTTCTGTGCGAGATTGTGTGGCTCTTAAAAGAGCCTTTGTGTTGTAGAAGTGTTGCAGCAGGAGTTTATTTGGAGCTGGTGTATTTAGTGACAGCTTTTGTTCCCTCAGACACGGCGTGTTTGGCCAGTTCACCGGGTAACAGCAGACGAACGGCGGTCTGGATCTCTCTGGATGTGATGGTGGAGCGCTTGTTGTAGTGAGCGAGACGAGATGACTCACCGGCGATGCGCTCAAAGATGTCGTTGACGAAAGAGTTCATGATGCCCATGGCCTTAGAAGAAATCCCGGTGTCAGGATGAACCTGCTTCAGGACTTTATACACGTAGATAGCGTAACTCTCCTTCCTGGATCTCTTGCGCTTCTTTCCTCCCTTTACGGCGGTCTTTGTGACGGCCTTCTTAGAGCCTTTCTTAGGCGCAGACTTTGCTGGTTCAGGCATGATCAGTCTCAGACGAGTAACGAAGATGTGAAGATAAGGCTTTGTGTGGAGTCTTTATTCCTCTCGTATGCTAATATTTACAGTCTGCATGACGGTTTTCATTGGACAGAGAATATGAACTGATTTCATTGGAAAAGTAGAAATGTCAGCGAACCAATCAAAATCCTGTAAATGTTTAGTCCCACCCATCGCCTCATGTTTGAAGTTTCACGTCCTCCCCCACAGTTGGCTTTGTTTCCTTTCCCGCTCATTTTATAATTTATTTTAGTTTATTTTAAGTAAAACCAGCAAAAAACATTTTTATTCCCTAAATAATAAGCGATTTGACGGTTTATTTTACACAAATGTAAGAGTATTTCTGTTTTCTGAAAGCGTCAAGGAGAAATCATACAGAGTAAGGCAGATATCCTTTATATTGTCAAAAACTGTGATCATATACAAGAAAAATATAACAAAATATAAACAAAGTTTATATTTATTGCAATATCATAAAGTTTTGGGCGTTAAGGGGTCGAAAAACTGATAATCTAGAAAATACCGGAAGCAACTTTTATAGTTTGATGTTTAGCTCGGTGCAAAAGCTGCAGTTTTATTTCCAAACGTTTTGTTTTATAAATTGTTTTACTTTACCAGAAAATACTTCATAGAAGATTTATTACCAATAAAATTAAGTCATGTTTTTGATAGCAATATGATATGTGTTTGTAAGGTTGTTGCCATAGTGATCATTGTGCTTTAAAATCTTTGTGCTGTTATTATTTCAACACAAATACAACACACAACTATATAACACAAATACAACACAACTATATAACACAAATAATAAACTCTTTTCATGAGATTGTGGGTGGCTCTTAAAAGAGCCGTTGGGTTTCAGATCGATCTCGACAAATTTAACCTCCGAATCCGTACAGAGTTCGTCCCTGTCGTTTCAGAGCATAGACGACATCCATAGCAGTGACGGTTTTTCTCTTGGCGTGTTCAGTGTAAGTGACGGCATCACGAATAACATTCTCCAGAAACACCTTCAACACACCGCGAGTCTCCTCGTAGATCAGACCGGAGATCCGCTTCACGCCACCGCGACGAGCGAGACGACGAATAGCTGGTTTGGTGATTCCCTGAATGTTATCACGCAGAACTTTACGATGACGCTTAGCGCCTCCTTTACCGAGACCTTTACCGCCTTTACCTCTTCCAGACATGATCACAAGATATCACAGCAGACTGAGTGTAGAGACAGTGTGAATCAGGATATAAGTCTTGGGCTAAAGGACCTTGTTGAGACACCAAGAGAAATGAAGGCGGAGCTCAGAATGTTTCATTCGTCACAGAAACAGTTCAACTCGTTGAAAGACTCTCGCGAGAACAGGAAGTCTTATTTTTAAGTATTGATAACTACAGTTTTTAGTAAATGTTATAAAGTTTTAAACAATCTTAATTCGTTTAAATACAAGTTAAATTTGGCTTCCTAGCTTTTCAACCATATAATATGTAATAAACAAACATTTCGAATTTTTACGTTTAATGTAGAAATGTGTTTACACTGCCAGATATATATTGTTATTAACTAAACTATATAAAGTTACCAATGAGATCACATCACATAAAATACAAAGAGTGTCACTAAAATAATACAAATAATCTTAATCTTAACAGCTAATGGAATATTGTTACTGGTCTGAGCTCTAGTAACTTTCTAGTAAATTTTACATTATCAAACTGACTGTAAATAAAATGTCGAGTCATTTCCAATCATATTTAATAAACAACGGTCAATTCCGAACAGTAAATATATTTAGATATTATAACACATTTACTTTTAATACTCTATTAATAGTCTTTAGGCACAATCTACTGCAGCTTAATCCTCCTTTTTAAGAGTTTAAATTGTATTAGTTTGTCCTGTCTGACCCTATACAGGCCTATTCATTATTTAAATGTAATATAATTAATAAAATGAGAATTGTGTCTTTCAGTGATGTTGTGTTGGCTCTTAAAAGAGCCTTTGTGTTGTTGTGTGACTGATGCACGCAGGAGTTTAAGCGCGCTCTCCACGGATGCGGCGGGCCAGCTGAATGTCTTTGGGCATGATGGTGACTCTCTTGGCGTGGATGGCACACAGATTTGTGTCCTCAAACAGCCCGACCAGATAAGCTTCGCTGGACTCCTGCAGGGCCATGACGGCGGAGCTCTGGAAGCGCAGATCGGTCTTGAAATCCTGAGCGATTTCTCTGACGAGACGCTGGAAAGGCAGTTTGCGGATGAGCAGCTCGGTGGATTTCTGATAGCGGCGGATCTCTCTCAGCGCTACGGTACCGGGCCTGTAACGATGAGGCTTCTTCACACCGCCGGTGGCTGGAGCGCTCTTACGAGCGGCTTTAGTAGCGAGCTGCTTCCTCGGCGCTTTACCGCCGGTGGACTTACGAGCGGTCTGCTTAGTTCTTGCCATGACGTCACTGATCGGACTTCTCTGTCAAGCACAGAATGAATGCTGAACCTCACACTACAGGCGCTTATAAAGACTAGACGACCATGAGCTCAGAGGGCGGAAACAAAGAACAGGAATGTGATTGGATGATGTGTGAACTCACTGACCAATAGCTGTGCGCTTCCTGATTTTCAAAATAAAAGCGCGTTTCCCGCTCAAATCTCTTTGATAGATTTTTAAATCTTTTCTTTAAATTATATATTTATGTTTAATAGACCCAAACATACAACTTTTATTTAAAAATAAACGTAAATATGGGGGAAAACAATTTTTTTTATAAAGAGAAGTTATATCTCTTCCTACGGACACAAAACTCCACAGAGATCTCAAACTGATCTCATTTAAGTTACTAAAACTTTTCTGAGGGATTGGACTTGACAAACTGTTTAACAAACTGTCCGAAATCCAATAATTTTCATAGACACAATGTTCTGATTAAGATGTTGAATCCACATTATCTCTTTCAAAAAAAAAATCCATACACCCAAATACCTGTACCGTCTCACTACTTAAAATTCGTTTAAAAACAATATATAGAATATGAATTACAATCTGTATTAAACATAACAGCAAAAAATTGTAACCGAGATTTATATCAATGTGGATCAAGGAATGTTTGTATAAGTAACATTTACAAATGACTCTTTAAAAGATCAAGTGGTTGGCTCTTAAAAGAGCCTTTGTGTGTTTGTCTGGAGTAAACAGTTGTTTATTTGGCTTTAGCGGGCTTTTCGGTCTTTTTGGGCAGTAACACAGCCTGGATGTTGGGTAACACCCCACCCTGAGCGATGGTCACACCGCCCAGAAGTTTGTTCAACTCCTCGTCGTTCCGCACCGCCAGCTGTAAATGGCGGGGAATGATTCGAGTCTTCTTGTTGTCCCGAGCGGCGTTTCCAGCCAACTCCAGAATCTCAGCAGTGAGATACTCGAGCACAGCGGCGAGATAAACTGGAGCTCCAGCACCGACGCGCTCTGCGTAGTTTCCTTTACGAAGAAGTCTGTGAACACGGCCAACGGGAAACTGAAGACCCGCTCTGGATGAACGAGTTTTAGCCTTGGCTCTTGCCTTACCGCCGGTTTTTCCTCTGCCGCTCATTTTCACGTAGAATAATCAGCGCTGATCTCAAGAAGAGAAATTATGTGTCGATGTTGTGATGTGCAGTATTTATACCTGCCTGTCGTTCAGCTATTGGTCAGAGTCTGTGAAAGTTCAAACCAATCAGTGAACTTCCCTCCAAACACAAATCCCGCCCACTTTCTGCCCGCTGTGTTTCACTTTAAGATTTTATTGTTGATCTGATTTAAGATCCGCAGTTTAATCCAAAGATTTATTCTTTATTTCAGACGCTTTTATCTACAGACGTAAAAATAGATTATATACAAGTATACAACTGAACTACATATAAAATGTATAAGATCGCTACATGAATATGTATAACGGATAACTTACATATTTATTTAAATGTTTTATTGCCTATGTTACTTGTAACATGTCTTGACTTTATATTGTGAACTTGTAGCTTCTGTAACTAAAATAAATCCTCATGTGTGTAAGAACATCTGTCAGTAAAGTTCATTCTGATTCTGAAATGTATTGTTTGGGCGATCTATATTATAACATGATTTATCTAAACATGATTTTGCTTTTTATTAAATTTATGTAGATTATAGAAATAATTCTCTTTAGTGGGTTTGTGGGTGGCTCTTAAAAGAGCCTTTTTTGTAGAAATCTGTCTGTAGATTTTACTTCTTTTTCGGTGCGGCCTTTTTAGGTTTAGCTGCTTTAGGTTTTGTAGTTTTGGGTTTAGCAGCTTTAGTTTTCTTCGGGCTTTTAGTTGCTGCTTTCTTGGGACTTTTTGCTGCTTTCTTCGGAGCCGCTGCTTTCTTTGTCTTCTTGGGGCTCTTTGTTGCCTTCTTAGCGGCGGTGGCTGCAGGTTTCTTCACCTTCTTAGGAGATTTCTTAACGCTGGTTTTCTTCACCGCTGCAGTTTTGGGCTTCTTGGCCGCAGCGGGTTTCTTGGCGGCGGGCTTCTTTGCTTTAGGAGCGGCTTTCTTCACAGGTTTCGCCTCGGCTTGTTTTTTGTTGAGTTTGAATGATCCTGAAGCGCCGGTTCCTTTGGTCTGGACCAGAGTGCCTTTAGTCACCAGACTCTTGATGGCGATCTTAACGCGGGAGTTGTTCTTCTCCACGTCGTATCCGCCGGCAGCGAGAGCTTTCTTCAGGGCGGCGAGTGACACACCGCTCCTCTCCTTAGAAGCAGACACAGTTTTAATGAGGAGTTCGCCCACACTTGGGCCAGTTTTCTTGGCTTTAACAGCAGCGGATTTCTTCTTGGGTGCTTTAGCCGGCGCGGCGGCAGCAGCTGGAGCGGTTTCTGCCATTTCTGTTCTGAGATCAGTTCTGTCACACAATCTGCAGTAGATCAGGAATGAGAAACAGTCGAGCGGCGCTGTGTTTAAGTACGACACATGAGAACCGTGTAGACTCAACACATGAGAACCGTGTAGACTCAACACGTCCTGTGTGTTTGAGCGCCTCCGCTAACTTGTGCTTTCTCTTCTAATATTAACATGAAATATTAAAGTGTTGAAACACATTATCGCAATTTAAACAGTGTGAACACACAGCAGAGATGCAGAGCTTTATCGTGAAGTTAAAACACTTGGTGAATAAAAGTTTATTTCCACACATTCAGATCAAATCTACCAGCAGCGTCAGTCACTGGATAAAGCCGGTTATGATTTTTATGTGATTTTTGTGTTGAATATTTATTGAAATGTTGAGCACATCTTGTGTGTTTTTAGAAGACACTTTAAATAACACGTGTATTAAATTAACATCATTAAATGAGCTTTAAATTGTCATTTATATCACTTGCTTTGACCATCTTGAAGCACACGCGCCATCCACAGGCTTCACGTTTCGTTTGTTCACTGTTTTATATTAACTGTAAGATCAGGATAAAATAACATTAACAATGCTTCAGAAAACACAATTAAAGTGATATAAACCCCGATCACCTCTTAACATTTATTAATATTAACTAATTGTAAGTTAATGTCAAGATGATCATGTTCCTGGTGAATAATCCACAAAATCACACTTCCATTATAATTTTATTGTCACACATCAATTCCACTGTGTAATTTACGACTGTGACAATAGACATATAAATGTAATATTTAACTGGTAAATGTATAATTATCATGTTTGAATGTGTTAAGCAAAAATATGGATGTGACACAAATTGTGTGTTGAGGATCAACAGCGAGGTTTGTCGGCCTGTGTTGAGTTTGTGTTGAAGAGTCTCTTCAGAAAGTAAAGTTGGAGATATCCGGCCGTGATGATGATCAGACTCTGAACAGCAGACCAGATGCTCACATAACTGTGGTTTGACTGAAGCAGGTAGAAATCAGCTCCTCTTCTCATGCGTTCATAGTTGTAGTGACGCCACATGTGAAAGACAAACATCTGGAGTCTGTCTGTGCTTTCCTAAACACACATTTTGGAATATACGATTAGCATTTTATCCCATGTGCAAATGAGAAAACTCCATATCTTAAATAATCGACTGTTCATCTAATTATCTATAGAATAATGTTGTCAATTTAACAATACATTGAGAATGAAAAGAAATGTTTTGTCCATTAAATAAGCACCTGGACATGTAGTTCATTTATTGCATTTCATTCAATTATATTTATATGTTTGTATAACCTAGTCAGTTTTTCATCTATTGTTATTCTTACGATTACTCCTTCATGGGTTCCTCTATCCTTGTGTTAGATAAAAGTGTCTGCTTAATGCTTGAATGTAAATCTAAATACAATTCGTCTTATAGTCAAAATACCCTATGACAAGCAATAACACACAACATATTTATAAGTTGCTTATATGAATATGTAGCATATAAGTACTTGAACATCATCATTTTTTTCAATTATTTCTTGACACAATAAACATATTAGTAATTTATCAAATAAAAGCTTGATTTCTATTCAGAAAACGCATTTTTTGTTATTTGTATTTCAAACTACATTAATTCACACATATTGTCACAAAGACTTGTTATGAAGTTCAGCTGCAGCTCACCCCAATCGTAGACAATGTGCTGTTAATCTCTTTCATATCTTCTTCTTTTTGTGTCTCAGAATTCTCCTGCTGTCCATCGAAATACACACCAAAGTTCAGGAAGATCTGCATGCTTCCAAAACGATTGTGGAAATTACTGAAGCACATCTGATAAAAACCTGCACAGATCATGTGAGTTCCATTTACATTGTGTTTATAGCAGTGCATAGAGAAGTTAAAAAAAAAAGTTTTTAATTTGCATACGCTTGCTTTAACCACACATGTTTGACTCACCGGCCTCTTCAACATTAAATGCAATCTGACCGCTGGCATCATCCGCTCTGCCCACTATTAAACTGCTGGGAGCATTGATCATGACAGAGAGATGTCTGTCGAGGGCCACACCGGTCACTAACTGAACCTGGACAAACATATGTTCAACATCAACAAAGGAGGTTATGTAGCACTGCAGTTTCTTATACACTTACCATGAAGTTGAGGTAGAACGTTTCGCCAGAGCTTGCATAGTGCCAGTAACACTGCAGACCTCCAGCGGGCAACACAATGGCAAAATCATACTGAGCTGTTCCCCGGAAAACATCTCCATCAGGATTTTCTGAACGTGGATCTTTAAATCCTCCACCGCTGTTTAGACTGAACCATAACAGAAGAAAAACCAAATATGTGTCATGCAACATTTCAAATACTGCTTTCTAAGTTAATTGACGTTTCTAAAGATTCCCTTTTTGTCTGACGTGTAGTTCAGATATTTCCTCTGGGATCCATGGGTGGGAAATTTCAGGTCAGGTCACAGGTGCATTGAACAAACGTTCCTGAAGTGGCCAATGAGATCAGAATTTGCACATGTACGACATATCTGAAAAAAATAGCAGAAAGATGTAAAAGAGTCGAAAATCTAATTCTGAGAAAACGAGCATTAAAGTTGGATTTGACCCATTAATTTTACTTTGATTTCAATCTTTGATATGGACTTTCTCAGTCGATATTAAAGATATCAATGTCATGTTCTCACAGAATGTTCTGTGCACCGTGTAAAATTATTTTATTCATAAAAAGTAAATCGCACGAAAATGACTTAAGCCGGGTTTTCACATGCAGGGTCACATTTATGTTGATCTATAGAAACAACTTCACCAGTTATTAGTTTGTCATTTTCAAAACAGTTGGTTATGTTTAACAAACATTTATTTATACTTTTTTAAAAGTTCTTTAATAACAAATACGATATACAAGAGAAAATAAATGAAAATGTAATATAAAAAAAATACTAATATAGACAACATCAATGGTTTCTGTTGAAGGAAATGTGGCACCGTCTCTGAACCAATCACATTCGTTTATATTTAATTGACATATTTGCATAAATAAACGACATGTGCACAATTTATAGACAGCATCTTTCAAATATTCGACACATAGTATGATATAAACTTCAAGGACAGCAAATGTCGTCGGTCAGAATTAAATGTTTGTGGTTTTCTGAGCGCCCTCTGACGGTCAACATAACGTTTGTCATTATTACATATGAACAATGTTGCTGGTTAATCTTTAACTTCATTTAAAATGTCACTTACATAAGAAACGGCTTAATATGAATATATATGCGTGATTTACATATCAAGCAGCGTACTGGCCGAGCGCTTTCCTCGCTGACCAATTAGAATCTACTTCCAAGCCGTCTGGCTCCTCCTATTGGCGGCCGGCAGTTGTCGATATTTAAATGTGAAAGTGTTCTTACGCAAGCGACACAAGTCCCCCGCAGTCCCCCGGAGGCATTATGGGATATCCGGAAGCGTCACCTCTGGCCTTGAGTTGAGACTCGAAGTGAAACTCGTGCTGTTATGGATGTGAAGCAGAAGATTAAAGCCTCTTTACACAAATATGAACGTGATGAAGATTTGTCATATTTACCTGCTCTTCCCAAAGCCTCTGTGCTCATCCCCCTCATGATCAAAGATGGACAACTTCGTCTTTTGTTCAATGTTCGTTCTCTGAACGTAAGAAACGATTCATTTTATTCATTGTTGCATTGAAAAGTGCATCATCTGATCCAAGTCGTGACGTCATAGTAATCAGATCCTCAGTGTATGTGTGTGTTATGCATACATTCATCATAAAAGCAAAATTCCAATGCACTTTACCATCCACTACAATACTGTAAATTATGTTTATAGTTCTGTCTAAAGTGTACATACACTTGTACATAATGTATAGTTTGTTCATAGCACACCTGCCTGTATATCTGCCTGTATATTAACCTGTAAATCTGTCCATAATACTTATCTATATTCATATATTCTGTATAATTATTGTATATATACATATATATCCTGTATTTACTGCTTATTGCACTTCTGGTTAGATGCTTACTGCATTTCGTTGCCTTGTATCCTACATGTGCAATGACAATAAAGTTGAATCTAATCTAATCTAATCTAATAAAGGATAATAGATTTGCTTTTGACCTCCAGCTCAAACATCATGCGGGTGAGGTTTGTTTTCCTGGAGGGAAATCTGAGTCCGGTGACACCGATGAAGTTCACACAGCTTTGAGGGAAGCACAGGAAGAAATCGGGCTCGATCCCAACACGGTGGATGTGTTTTGCAAACTCTTCCCCGTCCTGAATAAGGTTCCATACAGTTCTTGCACTTCTGTACTGTATACGGATCCTGTGATGTATGTGTGTTGAAATCTTTTCACAGTCGGGCCTTCTGATCACTCCGGTTGTGGCTTTCATCGAGGGTTCTTTTAAAGCTCGTCCAAACCCAGAGGAAGTCAGCGAGGTGTTCACTGTTCCTCTGGACTTCTTTACTAAAGAAGCCGCTCATTCCTGCTATCCTGTAACCAGCACCTTTGGACCCATGCATAGTTTTATTTACACTGATCCCAGTACAGACAACGTTCATCAGATCTGGGGCCTGACGGCGGCTTTGGCTGTCACTGTTGCTGTTTTTGCCCTCCAAAAGATGCCCGAGTTCGATGTCGACTTTGATTTGAAAGATCCGGTTTCTCAGTTTAAGCGTTTGCTTAATCACAGAATAAGCAGATTGTAAAATATGCTGACGATTTATTTTAGGGATTGAAGTGACTGTGATGTGTTTGACATGTTGAATCACGTCTCCAGACTGAAGAGTGAATTAATATACTCGATGTTAATACATTTTGATTGTCTATTTTTAAGTATGCTAGAATTGAGTTTATTTTCGTTGAGGGTTGCACACGTATAACACGTTACAGTTTTATCCATGTGCATAAAAACAAACGGCTTTATTATAATGAGCATTTGTAACTTTAAAATAATACAGACAATAATAATAAGAAGGGGTGCAAAATAAAATGCGTGTTCACCATATGCGATGCGTTTATAGCCGTACAAAATGAGCCTAATGTTCCAAATGAATTTTATTAAATATAAATGCTTAATAGTAGATCCAAGCAAGTATTCGTGATATCTATTGTGAGAGTTCGATGTTATGACGTCATGCACATTCCAAACGCACAGCATTAAATAAAATAAAGCAGAAAACCGTGGTATGTTATCTTTATTCTTGTGGAGTTTAAAGAAACGTAAGTAATTTTATTTATTTTCTCGGTTGTTGCATTCCTCCTAATGAGTTTTCCATCCCAATGTGTTTTTGAAAATTGTGTATATAGAAAGGCCTATACGTGAACTTGTATTAAACTGCATAGCATACTTATTTTTAACACACTTATTAAATGTGTATCTCTTTATTCTGTTCATTCGATTATCTTTTGTGGACATAAATGTTATAATGTTGAGCCTAAATTCTTGATTGTGGCCTGGTCAACGTGTGCCAATGTTTGAGCATCACCTAATGGCATACGAGGAAATACAAGTAATACAATTTTCCCTTTAAAAAGTCTTTTTTAAAAATCTTAAAGGGTTATGCGAAATAAGTTCTGTGTTCTGCTCCACTTATCATGAACATAGCAATGTTGTTTTGCACACTGGCAAGCCTGTCATGTGATGAACTACAGATAAGAGTTTTATTATTAAAATCTTAAAGGGTAAGACTACAACCAAAGTGTAAATTCATCAATAAGTTATGGACCCTAAAGTGATTCAATAAAACTAGGGCTCTGTAACATCAGTCTTATTAATCGTTTACCACTTGCATAGAGTTAAGCAATTCTTTACCTTGTCTTTTCGCAGGCCAACTTCCTGTAGCCATGGTCACTGTTGCTGTTGTCAACTGATGACGCCTTCTTTTCATTGTAATGAATGACTGTGCTTTGTCGAAAGATGTAGCTGATGTAGCTATGTCTAACAACTCTCATAAACGTTTCATGTTTCTTATTTAACTCTTAGTGTTGCTTTTATTGCGATTTTAATCCTCAATCGACCTGTCTGGAATTTTCCTTGGAAATGTGTACACAGTTTAACATTTCTTTATTGACAAGATAGAGATCACTGGAGCAAATATTTATCATCCCTCTTCTGCCACATCTTTTTTTCCTATGTGTGGTGCTGTTTTAAATAGTTTTGAGCCAGATATCGTCATGGTGTTTTATATAGAAAAATGGCTGTTCAAAGTTGCACACTGACTCAGCTGAATGTACTGTTCTTGTGCTGCTTGATTTAACAGCAGTTTTATTGCAATATGATCTCTCTTTTGGAGCACTTCGATGTTGTTAAGGGTACTGTGTTGGGTGATTTAGATCTTACCTTACTGAAAATAACCTTCTCGATTCGACTTGGAGAGATTTTCTTCTTCCAATGCATCTCTTCTGTTTGGAGTCCCTCATGGCTCCATTCTGGGGCATATTTTGTTTTCTTTTATTTTATGTTCCATAGAGTCTAATAAAAAAAAACTTTGTATGTTAGGCAGTCTGAAACACTTTGTTTTTACCTCCCATAAAACACACGTTTTATATAAAATATATGTTTACAGTCTAGATTTTAATTCAGGTGCATTTGATTCTTTCTTTTTCTTTGTTGTTTGATGTGTTAATTTATACTGGTTGTTGTAGGTGTTTGTTACGTGATGTGTTGTGGGCAAATGTGCTCATGACAATAAGTCCAATTAGTTTCAAAACGTGCAAAGAATTATTTAACAGACATTCATTAGTATTTAAATATTTATTTAAGACTTTTTCACCAGGCACTTAATATTAAACAGAGTTATCACAATTCTTTATATCTTTATGCTCATACTTTGTCTGAGAGATTTTATCATGAAGCCAGAAAAAACACAACAATTAGTGAACTCATCTGTAGCTATGCAAACTCTCTGCTAACCATCACTTTTGTTTAAAGTCCCATCAAAATGATAGTTTACACAAAAATATCATCAGTGTCAATTTTTACTCTTCTTCGTGTCATTTCGAACCTGGTTGACTTTCTTCCTTCCTCAATTTTTGAACATCGTTGATAATCAGAACAGATTCACTCGTATTGGTTTCATTTCCACACATTGAAGCGAATAGATGCACCTGCTGTTCCGTTATCAACATTCTTCAAAATATATTATTTTGTGTTTTGCTAAAGCAAGTCTACAGCTTTAAAATGACAAGAGGATTTCAGAATTTCAATAACAATATTAAAGCATTAAAAAAGATAACACAGACCCTGAATATACTATATTGAAGTATTAAATATATCCAACATATTAAGAAAATTTGGCACTGGGTACTTTCAGGAAAAATGCTTATTTATGTGTGTCACGAAAACAATAAAAATTGTACTTTCTGTAGGCCAGATCGGAAATACAAGAAAGCGCACAATATGTAAGCATAATGTTTAGTTTGCACATTAACCTTAAGCACACACAAACACATACACACACACACATACGCACGCACACACACACAGTCATTCAAACATTGCTGAGGTCAGTCCAGTTTGTCTGTAGGTCTCAGCCACTTGTCTGGAGTGTTGAATTTTGGCCAAAAGTGCCTCAAACACATCATTCTGGTCCAGGGCTATTGCCGTTTTGTAGATGAACATTCCCAGAGACTCTAGGCCTCTCATGCCCAGATTCACACCACAACCTTCAAGAAAGTAAGCAAAGACAAAGTGGACATTAACAGAAATTAGCTTTTTCAGTATCATCATATTTGCTAGTTGAAGATTTATGCAGATTTTGCAATTGAAGGCTCGACTGACCGGTGTCAAAGTTGAGCACTCGTGCAGCTTCTCCTTCCACGGTGACAGCAACATGATCTCCTTCGATGTAAGCAGCACAAACACGTCTGTGTGATAACATGATCTCAAACATCATACGACTGCACTGCATGTGACGAAGCGTCACATCGCTCAGACGCGGCTCAATGTCGGTCTTATACGCATTGAAGGCCTGATGGAAGATGTTCTTCATTATCTGACAAAAGACGAAAGAAAAAGTGGAAGAATAACACACACGTAATCAATGCAAAAGTATTTATTGACAATGTTTATGTCATACAAAAATGTTTTTATGAATTGTATATATTTTAATATAGACTTAAATGTATCATTTTTTGTTTGTCAGATTAATTTCACTTTGTATATACAAATTCAAACAGTTTATTTACTTAATTTCAAGGCTTTTAATACTCTTAAGAAGTTTCACATATACATATTTAGTGTATAGATTATAGATTATAGTGTATAGACTTTAGGGTTGTGGATTATAGATTTTTTGCTAAAGTGGTTTGAGTGTTGCATTGTGTAGCTGTTATGGGTTTGTCTTGTCTTTATTGTTTATGTCGCTTACTGATGGATTAGCCGTGTGACGTAAGAATTGCATCATTTTGGAGTCTGTGTCTGATGTGCAGGCCAGAGCCATGTAACGGTTCCTGAACGTTCCGTATATTTTCAGGTGAAACCCGGGTTTTACTGCAGTCTGTGGGGAGTATCGTGGTTCTTTCACACTGTTGATACCGTACGCCGATAGATCGAAATATAAACTGTGTGCACGGATCTCTGGAGTGGGAACCTATAAAGAAAAAAACAAAGATGGTTTTTATTTTCCAATGCATTCAATAAAAATAAACTATATGAGTTGTAAATGTTTTAAAAAATTCCTGGTGAAGAGATTTTACTTTCTGTATTAAGCTTCAATGATTCTTCATCATGATCTATAGATCAAGATGAAATCTCTGTTTCTGATCTGAGCCCATACAGGGGATTATTTACTTGAATGAAATGACAAAAGGATATTAAAATTACATTGTCATCAGGAAAGAATGATATTTCACAAACTATTAAATAAAACCAAGAAGCATCAGCATAAGTACCAGCACCCAATGTGACTGCAAGAGATTAAAATTCCAACCTTTTACTTTTGAAATATATGAAACAAAACTTTTTTTTACAAAATCTCCACAAAGTAGTTAACAATAAAACTTTGTTCTTTGTATGTCTTTTTAGAAGCTAATGTTCATGAGATAATCATATGAGATATATGAGATATTTATGAGATATATATCATGTTTATTAACATAATCAAAAACAGAATAATCCTTAAACAACTCAAGAGAAAGCCAAGCATCACTCTCACACCAATGTCAGAAATAAACTCAATTATTATTATTCATAATGAATCAGATCGTGAAGACATCACAAACCCAACATTTATATTCAAGAACACAAAACAGATGCACAGATAGGAACAGCCGACGATGACGTGTGTGATAGAGGACGGATAAGACATTTACTGTGCAAGGTGAAAAGTGAAGACAGGGTTCACAGTATCTCACCTGTCTCTGGTCGAGTCTTTCTATAGTAGCATTGGCTCCATAAGCACGACACGACTCCACAATATAATCTGCACTGATGCCCAATACAGAACAAGAGTCACCGCATGATCCGTCAGCAACTATGATGACCCGTGGCCGTTCTCCTCTGGGCATCTTCCTCAGATACTCTTCACTAAACTACATCCAGAGATAAAAACACCATCAGTTTATAACATTGCAAAACATGTGAAAGAGTTATTTGGAAGAAAAAAATAAAAAAAAATAGAAGATTTATAATCTTCATATTAAGTTAATAAAAGAAGTAAGTGTCACAAAATATGACAGGTTTATATTGAATAAAATACATATTATGGGAAATGCAGAATACCCTGAAAATAATCAATGTGTAAAAATCTTCTTTGGAGATACTTTAGAAGAATATGTCATGTTGGTCATGTGAACTTAATAAGTTAAAATAAATAAATAAATAAGTTACTCTTTAAGAAAGTGTATTTGTTATCAAAGGACACTTAAAGGAACACATAAGCTTTGTCTGATCATCAGATCTTGTGGCACCAGTTTGAAGGACTCAGATATTGTGTGTATGTAAAAGAAACAATCTGATGAACTCCATTTCGTCTTCTAGAACTCCCAAAACAATATTGTTGTCCATTACATTTACATTTACATTTAGTCATTTAGCAGACGCTTTTATCCAAAGCGACTTACAATAGCCGATACAACAATAGGTGTACAAGTGCCACAACAATGTTACCAAGTTACACAGAGAGAGAAGTTACAAAAGTTTTTTTTTTTTTTTTTTTGATAGAGTGAGTAGTTAGAAAAGAAGTGAGTTAGTGAGTTAGTGAGTTAGTGAGTTAGTGAGTTAGTGAGTTAGGTTACAAATCCATAAACTTTCTCATAACTCAATGACTATGAAATGTTTTTTGAAAAGATGTGATCAAGCAAATAAAAGTGTGTAATAATTCTGTCAATATTTGCAATCCAAACATGATTTCCATCATGAGTGTGACAGATGCGTGACAATCACACCAACACGTGACGTCATCACCCCCAGCACGCGGGTCGTTCTCCACGCACCTTGGTGCCCAAACGAACGTTCACCTCCGCCCGTTTCTTCCCAAACTCCAGAATACTCAGCAAATACTCCTGGAACACTCCGATCCTGGTGAAGAAGTGCTCGCCGTGCCAGCACCCCTCCATGTTGTCAAAGTCCACGCCGAGGCCGAGGAGGAAGCGGACGCTGCGGGGGTCGAGCGCGATCTGCTGCGGTCGGCGGAGCAGCTCGGTCCGGCGCCGCTCGTCCAGCAGCGTCAGTTTCAGAACCTTGCCCGAGCGGACAGCGACCAGCGCCGCGGCGAGTCCGACCGGACCCGAACCCACGACCAGCACCGAGACGCGAGCCCGCCACTGGCGGATGCCGTCCAGGCTCGCCTTGACAAGCGCGTAGAGCAGAACCGCGAGCAACGTACCGAGCGCGGTGTCGCGCGCGAGACTCCCGAAGCGCTCGTCCGCCGCGCCGCCGCCGCGCTCCATGGGGCCGACGCGGCGTCACGCGCTCGCGAGCGGCTGACCTGAGCCCGACATCACGCTGAGCGTCTTTATGACGTCACGCTCCTTGAGCCTGGTGTGGTCTTCTGCCTGAGTGGGATGTTTTCTTCACGATGCACTTGACATGAATCCAGGTTCCGTGACAGTTCTTCAGGACTCTCAAAGCTGATCCCTTGGCAACAGTAACTAAGCGGAAGGCCTTGAATGGATGTCTCATCCATTCAAGGCCTTCCGCTTAGTTACTGTTGCCAAGGGATCAGCCTTCCTGTGAGGAGCTTCATGCAAGCAGTGAAGGTTGAATCCAACTGTGGAGATGGACAACACATGATTGACACATGTGGACAACAGGTCATGTGTCTGCTAAATGACTAAATGTAAATGTAAATGTGCATGCTGTGGACCAAACATACGACATCACTCAATCTTTCAGAAGAGACGTCTGTCATAGTGTCCAGCGTACAATGACAGAATTGAGTTTTACAGGTTTTTATTTTACTTGTTGCACGGATGTCAACAGTTGGTCTATCAAATAACCATTGAAGGTTTCTCTTTAAGTTTTTAAAGATGTTTTTCTTGTAAAGTAAATATTTTCTGGGTTTGTCACATAACGCTACACACAGTATTCCTATTTAACAAACACATCATTGTTAAGAGCTATATTGTCAATTTATTGGGTCCGGTTTGTGGATTTTAATTGACGGTAATTCCACAAAGTTTGTCATCTCCCCAAAGTCCATGCATGTCCAGTCTAAAACACATGTCCTTTTTTTAAATAGAACACTTGTGCAAAGAGTGACATTTTCTGTCGTTTAGACTCACTCATCAGGGGTTTAGACAAATATAATCCAATAACTCAATACATATTCTGAGGTTATTCTGTGCTCATTTTGTTCAGGAGAATGTGCTGCACAACTAGGCCTTGAACCACCAATCTTTACTTCTTGTTTTCTGTGACCACCTCGATGGACCGGATCATTTCAAGCAATATTGAATTCAGTTTTATGCAAACAACAGAGAATCAGTGACACACAATATATGTCTGACATCAACACAAACG
>CM065656.1:17688657-17727784 GCA_033220385.1 Triplophysa yarkandensis
TCTGCTCCATCAATGTTGTCAAATCCAGATATTTGGCCATAATGGGCTACAAGATGCATATTCTTTCCAAACTGAATCAATCAGAATTTGGCAATGTTTAGAAGCGCTTTTACTCATTTTTGGGGGGACATTTGCACTTATTTGATCTATATTCATGTATATACAAGTCCCTGATGTCATATGTTGCATGTTCTCTTGTTTTTTAAACACATAAACCAACATTTTGTGCGATACGTTTGAAGCTTTTGATGAAGAGGAAAAACTATGAAATTAACTTCATGATCAACAATGTTTTATTTATTTTTTGAATAATTGTTCAACATGTTTAGACTGAGCCTACACACCATTTTACCAGGATGAATAGAATATAACATCATTTTCATGAAAACAATTCAAATGGATAGATAGCATTTTGGAAAAGAGCTCTTCGTGTATGGATGATTAAAAAATGACATTAAGAAATAAAATGTAGAGAAGAATTTTTAATATGAACACACTGCTCACATTATTTACAATAGAATATTGCACAAATGCTCAATTTGAGATGCATCGGTGTATCTGAACGGCCTTTGGGATGGAATGTGTGTATTTAAGACCAAGCCTGAGATTTCTTGCAAATGGTTATGACTAATATCAAACAAACTCTAACGTTACATTTCTTTGGAAATATTTATAAGATGTCCTAAAAAGCCATCTTCAGTATTTCTGGATGCAAAAAGTGACCAAAATGTAACTATTAAAGACCTGTTTTTGTTTTAGAGGCATATCCACTTTGCGAATGATCAAGACAAAGCTGAAACTCATAAAAAGATGTACTTGGATTGTAAAGATCCAAAAGAAAAGCTTCATTATATAACGTGTACTTCTTATTTAGGCTTCTGGTTCGCAAACAGACATTGTGTTCGTTTAACTTGATCTGCTTTTCTATCATCATTAGTCTGAAATGTGTTGATTTGTGTGTACATTATTGTCTGGTATTGTGTTGTTGCATTAAATATGACCACTGTACATTCACAGTGTGTGTTTACAACAAACAGTGCCATACATTAAACATGTGTGTTTGGATTTCTGGATCTGGAGATCTGGTGTGGATTCTAAAGCCTTGATGGTTGCAGCTTTTAATGTTGTTTTTTTTTGTGCCACTTAAAGATGTCAAAGCAACACATGTCACCAGCTCTCTAGTGGGCACTGTGGGCAACTTCAACAGTTGAGCTGAGAAAACTCTTAAAACATTCAAAACATAAACCCCAAAAAATGGTTTATGAAAAAATGGAATGTTTTTCACCCATCAGAAAAATAAGTCACATTTCTCCAAATATCTTCTTTCATACTAACACAAACAAATACACATATTATTTCCTAATATTTGTATTTTATTTCATTTGTGCTATTATTACTCCCATCGTGTTTTAACCCAAAATAAACTTTTAATAAAATATTAACTTTGGTTTACCATTGGTTTATTTTGATGAATCCATAAAAACAACATTTATTTACTATTTTTTATTTATTATTTTTTTCTAATAAAAACGGAATACTTTTATAAAGAAACTATTCATTAAATAAACATGATATTAAAAACGAAAAAAAAAATTATGTAAAAATATATTAAATACGAAACCATCCCAGGGCTTTTATCTAATGAGGCGTCGTGACGTAACGAGGTGGGCGGGGCGTCGCGTTGGCGGTTATTATCACAGCGCTCGAGGAACGCTAGCGCGAGCGAACTCCGTCTGTAATCTCGCGTGTTTGAATCCAATCGGACTTTTAAAGGCTGACGTAACACGCGCGTCCGATCTGAGATCAGGTAAACGCTTGAACTTTTGTACCATCGTGCGATGCTGTTGTTAGCGGCGTTAGCATTCATGTTTATGTTTACATGCTGATGTAAACACTCTTGATCACGTGTGTGCGGTGTTAGATTATGATGTAACCTCAACTTCCCATAACATCAAATGTGATATAACAGGACAGAACCCAAACACTTCCTGTCCATCTGACACTTTCAAGCTTGAACTTCTTGTTTTTGGGTCCTACAGGACACATTTCATGATGGAAGCCATGGAGGTGGACACCCAGGCAATGGTGCCCTCCAATGAGGACCATGTGATTGTTGTGTCTGAATCTGACAACAGCACAGATGATGATGATCCTTCCTCTGATCCACTCAGGCATCCATACAGTGAGAATGGCCAACTTGGGTAAGTATTTGGGAGGTGTTCCCCAGGGCCCAGGATCATCTCGTGGGGCCGCCCTTCTTTTAACCCGTGTCTTTGCCCTGCAGATCAAGTGCGGACGTCTTTCCTCGCAATGGACTCGGTACCACTGAAGTTCTCCAGTCGCTCATTCGCACGGTGGCCGAGATGCGAAATACCTTCGATCAGAACCTCAGGAACACAACACAGCCGGAGACACAGACAGATCCTGCGCAGACTTCCGGCCACAACGTCCCGTTGAGTCCAACGGCGCCTAGTGAGTGGGACAGCACAGCTAGTTAAACCTTCACCTCTTTACCCAGATTTCTACAAAGCAGAAGCACAGACTATGATGTGACAGTCCGTACATGTTGAGATTTTGATTTATGTTTGCATGAATAAGAATGTGTCGTATAAACGCTTGTGCTTGTAGATCTCGGTGTTCCTGTGGAATCTGAAGTGACGGAGTCTTTATCTCAAGCACAGACAGAAACGCACGCGGAACAGCCGAAACAAGACACCGAGGTGACGCATATTCCCTCGTATACTGTCCTGTCACCTTTAAAATAAACAGAATGAAATGAGAAATCCAGGTTAGGTGTTCAGTTTTAAGATATCGTACAAGAGACCACACACTGATCAATCATCTGTCTGACATCTATTTTACATCTCACCTGCAAGACACTGTTGGCTCTACTGATATAAATCCCAGATGTCGCGTAGCGTCTAGAAGATTTCTGTAAGACGTTAATGATTCAGAATGGAGATGTTTAGCAGATGATGTAACGCACATCTCCAGATCTTTAAATGTCTGTGTGATGGTAACGTCATGGCTCATCATGTCACCTTTTAAGGAAAATGTGTGGATGACACTTTCATTCCTTATATTTGTGTCTTGTAGCCCGTCTCAGAGTCCGTACAGCAGTCGACCCCGGCCGTGAATCCTGCCGCGCAGGGCGGTGGAGAGGAGGAGGATGGTGAGACGTGCTCCATCTGTTTTGAACCCTGGACCACAGCTGGAAACCACCGTTTGTCGGCCCTTCGCTGCGGGCATCTCTTCGGCTATGACTGTATAAAGCGCTGGCTGGTGGAAGGACATAAATGTCCACAGGTGGGTTGTGTGTTTTGATGAAAAGATGATGTGATATCTAATGATTTGGTGTTTAGTGCTTTGATGGAGTCTAAGGTCTAGCACACAACTGAATTGTATAATTGTTAATATAATCTGTTTCTTGGAGTATATATACAACTGCAGTTATTGTTACCCCAGAGGTTGGTATTTATTTATTTTAGATGTCATTAAAGAATTACCTTATTTACGTGTTTTTTTTTTATGTAGCTGATCATATAAAACTTTATGAAGACCAAATCTAGTTCTGTACATGAACCTGAAAGTAGCTCACTTGGCATATTTTATTGTAGTGTAAAAATAGTTTTGTAAAAACAGGTAAGATTTACCAACAATAAATAAAAAAAAAAATGTAAAAGCATGTGATTAAAATGACCGGTAAATTTGAACTTCCGTGTAAAACGGCTTACAAAGAAATCTTTAACGTAGTAGTAAGAATTTTTAGGTGGCCCGCGTTGCATTACTTTTTGGAAACATTACGAGTTGCGCATAAAAAATAACTTCACTATAAACGTGAGATGCATCAAAGGAAGTTACTCTTTTAGGCGGCTCCAATAGAGAAGTAGCTCAAATTTATTACAGAGTGTTACTCACTTTATTCCAAGCAAGGTCTTTTTTATTTATACTGGAAATTCGTCAAAATGAAAATGTTCCCATTTGTAAAAATTACGTAAAGTACTTTTTGCATTTTTGCCTGTAACTCACTTGCTCTTAATCCATTCGCACCTGGTGTTTACGTACCATAAGCAATCTCTTTACAATACTGCTTACACAAAGCAAACACTTAATAGTAGTGTAAGTGTAGTGTACTTCATCCAATAGGTGCTTTGGTTTTATTTAAGTATATTAGTAATGTTTTCTTAAAACAGATTCTTTGTTTCTTTAGTGTAATAAAAAGGCAAGACGTGATCACATCATCTTTCTTTATGCACGGAGGATCAAAGCCCTTGACAACACTGAAGCTGTGCAACTGAAAAAGTAGGAGCTTTAAATTGTATCATCTGGTTCTCCTTGAGAGTGCGACATTGAGGATCGTCTCTAATGATTTGGTTTTGTTGTGTAGATCTTTGGAGGATGAACAGAGGCTACGCAGGTTGGGAGAAGTGGAGTCGGCGCAGTGTCGTCTTCAGCTGCAGACTGTGAGAGATGAAAACCTAAGATTGCGCAAGGAACTTGAGGTGAGTGTTCTTCACGGGACACTCTCTGCTTTCTAGAAGTTTTGCCTCTTTGTATTGGTGGTTTCCTCATGTTTTGTGATATGACGTCACATGACCGTTGCTGCCGTGTTGTCTCCTTTTAGGAGTTGAGAAGGCTGAGAGCTCAGGTGGCCTTCAGTTCCTCTCAGGGAGCACATCTTTCTTCATCCCAGCCACAGGAATCATCTAGTGGCGGACATTATGCTTTCTTTAAGGCAGTGCTTGTATCTCAAGCAGGGGGCTGTCGAGTTTTGTCCCACTGTGAGCGCCTCGGGTGCCTCCTGGCATCACAGCCATCCCCTCAAGCAGCGTTTATACCAGGTGGAACTTTGTTTTCAAATTTGGCTTTTATTAGATGAGTTTGTGTCATGGTGTAAACCTGGTTGTTTGTTGCTTCTCAGGCTATGGAGTGAAGAAGATCAGCACAGTAAATCTCAAACCCAGTCAGTACATTCCCATTCACTCCAAACAGATCCGAGGTCTCGCCTTCAGCCAACAGCAGGACAGCTTGCTGCTGTCCGCCGCCCTGGACAACACCATCAAACTCACAAGGTAACCAAATGTTATGTGTCGTTTTGAAGAGTCTTACAATATTTTGTTTTGTGTTCGCCAAAGTTTGTTAACCAATGTCTTGATTGTATATTTGTTGTTGGCATGGTGAAAAATCACTACGTTCATCGCAAATATATTAAAAGTGTTTACAAGTGCTTTGGATTTCATCTCCGCAGCTTAATGGCCAACACTGTGGTCCAGACGTACAACACAGGCAAACCAGTGTGGAGCTGTTGCTGGTGCCATGACAACAACAACTACATCTATGCTGGTCTAAGCAACGGCTCCGTACTAGTGTACGACACGCGCGATACCAGCACTTTCGTGCAGGAGTTGGCACCTTTGCGCTCGAAGTGGGTTGAGTTTCAGCATCAGGATCTATTCGATCGTATTGCATGATGTAATGTCTTCCTGCTCCTTTTGTGTTAAAGATGTGTGTGTTACATTTTAATTCAGATGTACTTTGCTGTTTGAATTTGCGCTATAATGCAGAATGGCACAGGATTCAGCAAATGTTAGAAAGTGGCACTAATTGGCTAATACTAGATGAGCAGGGTGGTTTCATGAACTACACACGTGAGGCTAAAAGGCTTCTCAACATCTGTGTCACATATAGAAAAGTGAACATAAACTGCATCTTAAAAACTTATAGAGTTCAAATGCATTTGGTTTCTTTTGAAAAAGCTGTTGTCACACTACACACAGAATTTTCTTTTTACGGCAAATCGATCACACATTTTTATTACATGATTAACTTTATAATAAATAACCCGAGAAATGGGATAGTAAAATTCATTAATGTACAATTATTTCCATTCAGCTGTCCCGTGGTCTCTCTTTCCTACATCCCTCGCGCTGCCTCCAGTTCATTTCCCTGTGGTGGGATCATCGCCGGTTCACTGGAGGGCGGATGTTTCTGGGAGCACAAGGAGGGCACCGTGTACTCTCCTCACATTCTGCCTCTGGAGTCTGGAAACTGCACAGATATACAGGTGGAGCCAGACAGCAGACACTGTCTGGTCACATACAGGCCTGGTAATTCTCTCGGTTCTATATGATTTATGATTTGTGGAAAACTGTTCTTGAAAATTGTATATCTCTTATCTTACGAGTTGTGTATTTTGGATTTTTTTACATGTGGTATTTCTGCGTGGTACAGGTCGAACAAACCCAGCTCTGCGTTGCGTTTTGATGGAACTCAATCGAAGTCCCGAGTCAGACAGCCGACCATCAGTCTGCTCTTGTTCACCAGTACAGACGTTCATCTCCGGGTCCTCTTGCAAATTACTTACCAAAAACGCTGTCTTTAAGAGTCCAGCCGGAGGAGGATCTACATTAGTATGTGCTGGAGATGAGAGCACAAACTCCACTATGGTGAGAAACTTGTCACTTACATGTTTTTACAAAACTGTTGTCAGGGAAGGTCTTCTGTACATGTGAAAGTACTTTTTTTATGCAAATGTGCTAAATAGTTTCATATTTTAATGCATGTTGAATTCACGCTATGCTGTAATTTTTTGTATTCCTGTTATCGCCAATATAGATGAAAATAACTTCTTGTTCAGAAGAATACTTTAAAATCAGAGTTAAACATGTGTTGCCTGTAATGCTCTGTCTGCAGGTGTGGAATGCTGGAACAGGTGCCTTACTTCAGAAACTCCCGGCAGATCTTCCTGTACTGGACATATGTTCATTCGATGTAAACCAGAGCAGTTATATGGCGTCTTTGACTGAAAAGATGCTGAAGGTTTATAAGTGGGAGTGACATAATGAGTACTGGTCTCCGGTATTCATGCATTATGAAAGCTGCTATTTGCAATAAAACCGATTCAGATTTTGTATTATTTTCTTGATATAACAATTGCTTATTTGGAAGTCCAAAAAACGCAAAATCAGGAATGTTTTTTTTATATTGGTCAGATTTTCAGTTACTTCTGTAACAATTGTCAACAATCAGTCTTCTGGTTTTATTGTATATATGTAACTGTGTTTTATTTATTGTTTTTAATAATTAAAACAATAAATACATTTATGTTTTGAAAAAATGTTCTGTATTCATTTAGTTGAAACACATCAAGCACAATGCAGCAGTATTTTCATACGAGGTTCATATAATACCAAGGATTTATATTTTTATGTTTGTTTTGCTTTAAAATGTATAGCCCTGACCTTCAAAAAAGTTATTCATGGATATGGGCCATTCCAGCATTATGGCCGTCACAAAAAAATGCTCTTAGACAACTGTTTATATCATACAAAAACCGTGTTGAAAATGTCTAAACATCAGAAACATATCATCTATGCATAAGCTATTTTAAAGAAGATAAATAAACCCGTGTTTTGAATGTTATAAAAAATGGACATCATGTTTGAAAAACAACAAACTTCTTAAAATTTATATTAGGGATAGCTCTTTACAGAACATAATATGATTACTTTATTTAAATATTCATGTGTTCATTTTTAATATTCATGTGGATCTGTATAGACAGTACTTGATATCGCACTTTTGACAAGTATTATAGTTTGTAAAAGTTTTACATATTTTTTATATTTTGAAGATTTAAGCCCTCTTGCCTTGACTGTTTTCAATTTTAAAGACATAAACTAAAAGCCATTACATTTTTTGGTATAGAAGTAATTATGTTACATCCCAATTTCATTAAATAAAAGCAAAAATTACTGCCCCTAAACGTTATTACACAACAGTTAGACAATAAATTACAAAAAAGTTATTATATTAATATTTTCAATAGGGTGAAAAATAATGGGAATACTGTCACAAATTAATCTTTGTTGTTTTATCAACAGCAATATTCACGGTGAGGAAAAAAGTGTGATGTCTATTTAATTGTGTTTGATGAACAAGTAATACTATAAGGCCAAAGGTTTTCTCCCTTTTTACGTTACACCTTAATTCGATTAATTTTATAATAATGCGTTCTTATTCCTATTCAGTAAAATAAAATAATATAACTCACGTTAACAATCTTAAAATTGAAAAAAAAATTCCTTAAAGTTATATTTGTAATAATTACAATGGGAACATTGTATCTCCAAAACAAATGGAAATTGGTCATCAACATCTTTTATGTTTTAGGAACTTTCTCCAGGGGGAGCAGCTGGACACCCTCTGAATTTACAAGCCAAGTCAAAAACTTGGTATAACCCTCACATCCCTATAGCATATAGATAATATTACAAATAATTATAACCGATAAAAACAGATTCCTTTCATTTCTATAAAAAAAACCTATAGGAAAATATATAAAAAGCTGATAATCATCACAGGTTGCTTAAAATGTCAAAAGAGTTGGTTGAACATTTCAGATTGTTGTAGAATTATGACTTTTATATAGTTTGTTAAGTCTTTTAGAGTGATATTCATCCGAACGTTTTAAATAATTCATTTTTACTCACATTTGAGTTGTTTCAAAGTCGGGCAACTCTGTGAGATTTCAACATTCCCATGAAAATCTAGTTTTTGCCAAAGGTAAAAAACAGATGTCAACATTTGTTGGTTCAGAAACCCAAGCAAGGTCTTTGTAAGTTTATAGAGAATTATTTTTATTTTTAATCCATGATTTTAATAGTAAAGTTAGGGCTATTTGAAGGATTGTCACATCCATAAACGCATTTTTTTCTCTGATTCATGAAAATAAAATATATTTATCCGTTTATGTTTTTTAAAGAGCCGTGCCTTTGGTTATGTGGTTAAGTTATTGGTTGGGGTTTATGAATAGCAATTCGCAGAATTCTACAGAAGTTTGTTGTGTCCAAAAACTGTGTCAATGATCACGTCCATAACGCAGAATTATTTCTCTCTTAATAGAAAACTTGTTGATTTTGTTTTATGTTTGAACACTTTTGTATGAGTTTTGTATGATATGAACAGTTGGTTCAGTTTTCTGATCATAATGCATACACAGAAACACATTATATATATATTTGGACAAACACATAAAAGCAAACAGTTCTTGCACCCCATTGACTGTCATGGAAAATGATTTTATATTATGTAATATCATCACAACATGGATTATTTTGAAGAATGTGAGACAAGATAGGACTTTTATTTTGAGGCCTGTTTGAAGACCGGCATTCATCCAAATATCTTCTCTTGGCTCGCCCGGACTAAGAATCACAGACAGTTTTAGAGGGTAAAATATGACAAATTATTAAATATGATTTTATAAAAAATCATCAATTTAGAATCAAATCATTGAGAAGTGTCATAAAGGCCTCTGTATATTTATCAAATGCTTAATAATAAATATTGACGTCATGAAAAACTACAAATAAGCAACTTTGAAATAAACAGAAAATTATATTTCGTTAATCAATAATTCCTAAGCAGCTCATTGTTTTGTGTGTGATGACTTTAGTCTCAGTCTGCGTGGCCAATAGTAGAGCTCGATCAGTGCGGCGTCATAGTGACGTCAGCAGCGCTTCACGCAGAACCGACGAATCCTACTACGGCGAAGGTCGCATCTCATGAATATTAATCAGGACACGTGACCCGGCGGGCTTAACCGTTGGGCGTGACGTCACTCGCGCTTGTTCATAGGCACGAGCCTTGCCTACGTCATAGTAGGATCCGTTAGTTCTCGCAGCGAAGATGGCGGCGTGTGGACGTGTTGGCCGTGTCGTGCTGCTGCTCTTCCTCTGCGGCTGGATGCGTTGCGCTCGCGGGAACAAACAGAACGCCGACGGCGAAAACGCGCCGGAGAACGGCGCGAGGAACCCGGCGGGAGAGGGGAGGGGGGAGCGGCGCAGCGGAGCCTGGAAGCTCGCGGAGGAGTCGGCCTGCAGGGAGGACGTGACCCGGATGTGCCCCAAACACGCGTGGAACAACAACCTCGCCGTGCTGGAGTGCCTGCAGGACCGCAAAGATGTAAGAATGTCTCTTCTATAGGAGGGAACGTGTACTGTGCTCGTGCGTGACGTCACGGCTGCGATGTATGGACGAGGCCTCGCGCGCAGTCGCCGAGGTGCTTACGTCAGCCGCTCTCGAGCGTTTGAAACGCGTCCGGTGTGCGGACTACTTAGGGTTCCAGCGCGTCACGGGCCACAGCTGAGCTCACTTACTGCACTGTGACGTCACACGCACGCTCGGTACTTGGTGACGTAACACTCGGGGTCTTTAAGTGACTCGTAGGGGCGCTTTGTGATTTAAAGTTACCCTACACATAGGGTGACCTATAGAAAGATGACATACTATTCATTTAAACAGTGCACACACACACACACAGTAGTGAACACACACACACAGCATTCACACACCAAATGCGAATACAAACACAGCAGTGGACAAACACACGCACGCATACAGTAGTGAACACACACACAACACAGAGCATTAAACACACACGCATACAGTAGTGAACACAGAGCAGTGAACACACAACACAGAGCAGTGAACAAACACACACAGAGCAGTGAACAAACACACACAGAGCAGTGAACACACACGTGCAGTAGTGAACAAACACACACAGAGCAGTGAACATACACGTGCAGTAGTGAACAAACACACACAGAGCAGTGAACACACACACACCAAAGGTGAATACAAACAGAGCAGTGAACACACACACACACAGAGCAGTGAACACACACACACACACACACAGCAGTAAACATGCAGTGAACACACACAGAGCAGTGAACACACACACAGCAGTAAACATACACACAACACAGAGCAGTGAACACACACACAGCAGTAAACATGCAGTGAACACACACACAGCAGTGAACACACACACAGCAGTGAACACACACACAGCAGTAAACATACACACAACACAGAGCAGTAAACACACACACACAGCAGTAAACGAGCAGTGAACACACACAGAGCAGTGAACACACACACACAGAGCAGTGAACACACACACACACAGCAGTAAACATGCAGTGAACACACACAGAGCAGTGAACACACACACAGCAGTAAACATGCAGTGAACACACACACAGCAGTAAACATACACACAACACAGAGCAGTGAACACACACACAGCAGTAAACACACACACAGCAGTAAACATACACACAACACACAGCAGTGAACACACACACACAGCAGTAAACGAGCAGTGAACACACACAGAGCAGTGAACACACACACAGCAGTAAACGAGCAGTGAACACACACAGCAGTAAACACAGAGCAGTGAACACACACACACCAACCGTGAACGCACACACACAACACAGAGCAGTGAACACACACAGCAGTAAACACACACACAACACAGAGCAGTGAACACACACAAACCAACCGTGAAAGCACATACCCACACAGAGCAGTGAACACACACACACAGAGCAGTGAACACACACACACACACACACACACACACACAGCAGTAAACATGCAGTGAACACACACAGAGCAGTGAACACACACACAGCAGTAAACATGCAGTGAACACACACACAGCAGTAAACATACACACAACACAGAGCAGTGAACACACACACAGCAGTAAACACACACACAGCAGTAAACATACACACAACACACAGCAGTGAACACACACACAGCAGTAAACATACACACAGCAGTAAACATACACACAACACAGAGCAGTGAACACACACACAGCAGTAAACACACACACAGCAGTAAACATACACACAACACACAGCAGTGAACACACACACACAGCAGTAAACGAGCAGTGAACACACACAGAGCAGTGAACACACACACAGCAGTAAACGAGCAGTGAACACACACAGCAGTAAACACACACGCACACAACACAGAGCAGTGAACACACACACACCAACCGTGAACGCACACACACAACACAGAGCAGTGAACACACACAGCAGTAAACACACACACAACACAGAGCAGTGAACACACACACACCAACCGTTCATTGAGCACACACACCAACCATGAACACACACACCAACCATGAACCTACACCCGGAGCAGTGGGCAGCCATTTATTCTGCAGCGCCAGGGGAGCAGTGGGGTTTTGGTGCCTTGCTCAAGGGTACCTAAGTCATGGTATTGCCAACTCGAGACTTGAACCCACAACCCTTGGGAAAGGAGTCAAGCTCTCTAACATCTAGGCCTTGACTTTCCCTTTTTTGGGGACATTGTTGGGACTGTGTCTGAATTTCGTTCATTGTCGCACATTGCATATTGTTTGTTGACGAACAGACGGATGACGGAATGCTTTCTATGCCACCTGATCTGTTTTTTTGGCAGGTGTTTGATCGGTGAACACTGAATGTGTAACAGATCAATGCAAATACTGTCATTGTGTTTTGTGATGTAATGCTCGGTGTCGTGTTCTAAGGTCGAACGCTTCAGAAGTGCTAAAGCTTGTTCATTAAAACATGTGCGACTCTTTCCGTGTGATACACCAAATAATTATTTTGAGAAATGCCAGCATTTTGTGTTACACACAATAGAAATCAGCCGGGTTACCGACATTCTTCAAAGCATCTTCCTGATCTGCAGTAATAAGTCATGCAGGTTTGGAATCACATGATGAGAGCATTTGTATTATGGGGTGAACTCCCAATAGGAGATAAAAACGTAGGTTGACACACACAGTCATGTGCACAGTGTCAGTTGTGAAGGCATAGCAGCGTCGAAACGCGTTGTTGTGTCTCAGATTGGATTTGCATGCCATTTTTAGCAACATTTTCACCCTCATCAAGGCCTTCCGCTCAACGGTACTCGAGAATGCCATGCTTGAAATTTACCGAGAGCTGTTAACACTTCTGATGTGCTCATGAAGCTTTCCGTCTGGGCTTGTGCTCAGCTGTTCAAATAAAGATCTGTGTCAGGTTATTATGGCTTTATTTGTTCATCACACCCCCTATGCTGTTGAATGCAAGTTTGTGTGTTGTTATGAAGGTCTGAAATCAAGTGTGTTTTGAGCAAAGCCTATGAAACACCCTTGAGTTGGTGTGTAGCCTTTAGGTTGATAGACTTCATGTTTTTAGTTTGAATGGGACTTCTCCCGTCTGTATTCTCACATTGTATAGTTTATTGATCTGTTGAGGCGTGTCTGAGCCTGGTGGTTGTCATTTTCTTAAATTCTTTGGTTGTTGTGTATTCTCTCAAATTCTTCAGCAGTCTGAACTCAATGATGACGCTTTCTTTGCAATAGGGCTATTGCGATATACCAACATTCCCTTGCACAGATGTTTTCCATAGGTATTAGGAATGTTTAGATTAGTATCACAATTTACACAAATTTCACAAATGATGATGAACTATGTCACATTATTATTTTTTTGTTACAATGTATTCACTTAAACTAATAACGTTGACTCTGCCCTTTTTTGTAGGTGTACTCTCATTCATCTTTGCTTTAGTCAGCCGTCATAGCTTTAGTTTGCAATTGTCATGCCGAACATAGCTGGATCACTATTAGTGACAGTGATGCACAACCTTTCACTTTGTTCTTTATGGCATAGAGAAAGCATGAGGAAGAGATGTCATGACACAAAAAAGGAAAGTGTGGTCAACAACAAGAGTGCACAAAGTTTATTTAACATACCAAGAGTGTTGTTGTCTATTGTATCTCTTCTGTTTTGTAGAATGTAGATAAAAAATCTTGAAATGAGATAGTACAGCTGTGTACAAACCATTGAATAGATAAGCAACCAGTTGTTGATTTGTTTAATTTTCTAAATACAACTTAAGAACATTAAGGATTTTTGAAACATACTTTATTTAATTCTTTTATTTTAAGTATTCATTGAACAGAATAGTTTCAATAGTAATGGGAAAGGATCTGATCAGGTGGTTTGGTGGATGTGTTGACATCCGTTAATATTAAACCACCAGACCATTGAATTCCACAGTGTATATTTTATCTGAAATGTTAACACAGGAAGTCAACAGGAGAGGCCTTGAATCAGTTTTCTTATTTGCATTATTAGTTTGCTCCTTCCGAGTCTCACACAAACAGAAATCATTTTCAAAATGTAAGCATCAAACAACTGTTCTGAGCATCTCAGGATCTCTAGGATGAGAATCACATGCAGGAGACACAAGGAATTGTAGCACCATTAATAAACTGCATGTAATACCGAAGCGAATAGTAGGGCAAACAGAAGTCATAACAGCACTTGAGTTTTAGGAGTCTTGGATTTTAGGCGTTTCAGTTGTAGGCGCATTTCAAATGATGTATGGAGGAGTAAGTCATTATCTTTAAATGCTTTTCTTCATCTGTTTTTAGGAGATGGAGATTGCCACAGACTGTAATCATGTAAGTACTTATACTTTATTTCTGTTGATGTTGGTGTCAGTTTACGACTTTTAAAACTTCATTTTTATTATATTTATACCCATATCCCTTTTAGAAATGAAAACATTTACTTTTTAATTTGGGTTTGTAAATCATGATGTATCGTATCTCCTTATTGTTTATTTTATTATGATTATTTTGTATTGAATGACACAGTATTATTATAATATGAAACATCACAATTTATAAACATAAATAAAGAAATGATCGATAAAGCTCTTCCTATAATTATTCAAGAAAATGCTTTGATATATTCCTTTTAAAAATGCAATACAAAATAAATTAATTTACATTTAATTCAGTGTAATGCGTGACTTTTTTCTTTAGAAATTTCCCCACATCAAAATATCTTAAATGTTACTTTAGAATGCACAGATGCATGGACATGTAATTTAGTCCCGCCTCCATTAAAGCCCACTCAGCAGTTCCAGATGCTGTTGTGAAAGATTTAAAGTGTCTTTGGTTAAATTTTTGGTTTTATAAAGGGAATGCTTTAAAATTATACATTTGTCAAAAAAACACATTAAAACAACATGTAAACTTTTGGCTAGATTATGGTTTTTTATTATAAAAAGTTCAAAGATCTCCTTTACTAGATATAAGGAGAATCATAAGTCCTAATTAAAATTGATTTTTCCTCTATTTTTTTTTTTTAGCTCTTGTGGAACTACAAGTTGAATTTGACCACAGATCCAAAGTTTGAGACTGTGGCCAGTGAAGTGTGCAAGAGTACCATCAGCGGGGTTAGTACAGATTCACTGAACCTTGTTACAAATGCTTGCATATTTAGGTTCAAAGCAAACCGAATAATGCCTCCGATTTAACCACAAATCCTTATAAACATGATTGTTTTCATGTAGATTAAAGAGTGTGCAGCGGAGGAGCGTGGGAAGGGTTATCTGGTGTCTTGTTTGGTGGAACACCGCAGTAATATCTCAGAATACCAGTGTAACCAGTACATCACAAAGATGACCAGCATCGTCTTCAGCGATTACCGGCTTATCTGCGGCTTCATGGACAAGTGCAAGGACGATATCAACACGCTTCACTGTGGGAGTGTCAACATGGGCGAGAAGGTAAAACTGCAAGATTGCCAAATGTCGTATCCACAATGTAAAAATATATTAAACGTGGTTTAATAAATATCACAGTAATAAACGGTTATTGTAACTACATACAATTGTTTCCGATAATTCAATAGATTTTTTTCAGTGGAAAATATAAAAATACCTCTAACATTTGTTAAAGTCTATATGTAAAAAGTATTTCATAATCAAATATATATTAGTAATATAATATTTTTTCTTAATAAAAATATTGAGTTTATCAGATTTACTTGTTTTCTAACATGTATACAAAGTTAAATAAAGATATTAAATTAATGGGTTTAAAGGAATATTCAGATCAAAAATTAAAGTCATGTAATGAATCTAATTGTTCTTAATCTGAACAATTTTTTTTAGTTTTATTTGTTTTCTACTGAACACAGAGAAAGATATTTGGAAAAATGCTTGTAAACAAACAGTTCTTGGATCCTATTGTCTGCAATAGATTATAAAGCTGCCCAACAATCTTTAAAATGTCTTATATTTTGTAACAAAGAAATGTAAACAGTTATGAAACAACTCAAAAGTGAGTTAATCCTCCCTCCTTCCCTCTCTCAACAGGATATCCACTCTCAAGGTGAAGTGATCTCATGTCTGGAGAAAGGGCTGGTGAACGAAGCGGAAGATCAGCCTGGTCACTACACAATTAAAGACGACTGTAAGAAAGCCATCATGCGCGTGGCAGAGCTCTCCTCCGATGACTTCCACCTAGACCGTCATCTCTACTTCGCCTGTCGCGAAGATCGCGAACGATTTTGCGAAAATGTAATGTTGACACGCACTTGCGTTTATGTTTTGCTCTGATGATCTGACACGCTAACAATTTGCTTTTTTTTGTTTGTTTCAGACTCCAGCAGGAGAAGGAAAGGTTTATAAATGTCTCTTCAACCACAAATTTGAGGAGAGCATGTCAGATAAAGTATGTTTTGCTTGTTTTCTTTTTGCCATAAGTGTGAAGCTTGTTTATTGAGCACATGTTTGTGTTATTGGCAGTGTAAGGATGCCCTGTCAACTCGGCAGAAGCTGATCGCTCAGGATTATAAGGTCAGCTACACGCTGGCTAAAGCTTGCAAACCAGACCTGCGTAAATACCGCTGCAACATGGACGCTGCCATGCCACGAGCCCGAGAGGCAAAACTCTCGTACCTCCTTCTGTGTCTGGAGTCAGCCGTACACCGCGGTAAAGCACATGCTTTTGTTTGGATGATAAGGATGGAAAGATAAGGGTGCTTTTTTTACACTATCATAATTTGTTTCGCAGGTCAAACGGTGAGCGGGGAGTGTCAGGGAGAGATGTTGGACTACAGACGAATGCTGATGGAAGATTACTCCCTCAGTCCAGAGATCGTGCTGCATTGCAGAGGCGAGATCGACACTCACTGCTCCGGCTTGCACCACAAGGGTCGAACTCTCCACTGCCTCATGAGAGTGTCCCGGGACAAGGGCATCTTTGAAGGCCACTGCCAGAAAGCTGTGAGTTTTTGGTCGATTGACACATGCTGGGGCTTGGGTGGACAGACTGGGTGATATTTAATTTATACATCGGTGTTTTTTAGTGTACCATAACTAAAAACAATCAAATCAAATATTGGCATAAATAGAATGGGAAAAACTTAAACAAATAAAAATGAGAAAAATAAACAAACATCATAATAATTATAAACTAAATGTATTTATAGGGAAATAAACTAATATTTGCTTCAAAAAAATAATACAAATAACACTGAAAATTAAAGTAAAAGTACATTTTACAACTAAAATAAATCTTGCTGCTATTCTCTTGATCTACCCTTTTACGGAGTTGCTATTATTGCAAATTACATTTTACATCTATTAAACCAATCAGCATCTGATGGGACGAGAAAAATACATTTGAACATGTATATGTTGCATGACTGAAATGAGTAATAAACATTTAAAAAAATAAATGCAGAATGATGTGAAATACCTTCACCCAACCCATATCTAAGGCTATCATATAATTAAATAATGTGAAAAATTTGTTGCATCTACATTTTTTTGTCTGATTTCAAACCTTCCCACATCATAAAAAGTACAATAATTTAAATTATAGCTACATGATAAATCTTCTGTAATTGTGATTTGAAGGGGTGCATTTTTTTTTTTTATCGCAAGACATGTGATTATTACGATTAAGTATTAGTGAATACATATATGGTAAAAATAAGCATACATATATATTTCTTTTTCTCGTGTGGCGAGTGCCTGAGATGACCAGTGTAGGTCCACATCCCTAATATTAAATCGAAATCACAATTTTGATTAAAATAAAGCAATTACATTATTATCTAAATCCTGCAGCCCTGATTTAAATGCAAATTGTGTTTTTGCAGTGGGTCAGTCTGCTCCCATTAATCTTATTCACAGTTTATATTTAATGTGTAGTTTTAAGTTATATCACCAAGCCCTCTTTGCTAGACAGTGTTCTTTATTTCCCACAGATGAGCGGGTTTGTGTGCATTCACTGTGTCTCAGTATCTCCTATTACTAATGAACTGGAGGAAGTTATTTCATTCATGAATGCATGTAGCTCAGTTTCCATTCATATTAAACCAGGGGGCAGCTGTGATGTATGATGCTGATTATAGCTTTATTAATGCAGTATGGTTCTAGTCGTCGTGTGGTGGTGCTCTATTCAGCATGACTATGATTAGGTCAGAGGCCGTAGATAGAAAGCATCATCACACGACACCGAGTGCAATATTGCATTTATACAACAGTTCGTCTGCACAAGTGCGAAGAGCAATCACAAACAACATCAGCCAATAAGATTCGAGAATCAGTTTATAACTGTCTTTATTCCATCAGCTCCAGACACTCATCCAGGAAACCGACCCCGGGGCAGACTATCGCATCGACCGTGCTCTGAACGAAGCCTGCGAGTCCGTCATACAGACCGCATGCAAACACATCCGCAACGGAGATCCTATGTGAGTGACAACGTTAAAAAACGCTTTGTGATGGATGATGGATATGTTCGTTTTTTTACTTTAGTTTTGTTTCTAGGGTTTAATTTTGTTTTTTTCAGCACACTTTATTTTGTCAGGCACTTATTTAAAGCAATGTCTCTATCTTCCCAATCAAACCCATAATTTGACTTTTTGTAATAAATATAAACTACATCATTCTCAATTTCATTTACAGTACATTTAATGTTTATGAAAAGGAGGTGCTGTCTTTATTTTTATGCATGTCAAAGTTTCCCAATGTTAAAGACTATATTTCCTCATCATATAATTAATACTCTTTTGTTTTCACTTTGACCAAACCAGTTTCACAGCAAACATTTAGGGGTGAGTGAAACCTCCAGCAGCGCTTAGATACAATTGGCCTATAATTACGCCCCTCCCCTTGAATGCGAGTGAGCCAATGACAGTTGGAAATAATTTGCATGAAACCGCATTTTTATAAATCCCTCCATGGCATATTTAAGTACCACTTGAAACATTAGACATTAGAAACTCGTTAGTTGACTTATCTAAGTTAGTAACAGGATCTGAGAAGGGCGGAGCCTACATAGAGGTCAGTTTTCAACCGACTGAGCTATAGTAACAATACATTCTTCATGACACTTAAACTAAGCAATTTCATATTGTGAAGTATTAAGGTGAACTTACAAACATTAATCTGTATGTTGTCATCAGTTTTTTTTATTTTATGTAAATCTATGTGAGAGTTGTTTGTCTTCTAATCACACATTTTGTTGTTTTGAAGCACAAAGATACTCAAATGCACTTTTGCATCAAAAAACTATTATTGCACTGCCAAATAACACACATTATATGTATAAATAAATTGATATATAGAAAGTTGTATAAGAGATGCTTGTTGATAAATTTTATATTGTGTGTCCAATAGGATCCTATCATGTCTCATGGAGCATCTGTACACAGATAAAATGGTTGAACCCTGTGAACAAAGATTACTTGAACTACAGTACTTCATATCCAGAGACTGGAAGTAAGTGTCATCTTAATAGGTAGTTTATAAATATATTGTTGAGAAGTTACAACGATGTTATGATTCAATGCACTACTGTAAAACTTTGACATGTAGTTACTGAAGGTTGGTTCAATCCCCCTTTTTTTGCTTGTAGGCTAGACCCCATCCTGTACAAAAAGTGTCAGAACGACGCCGCTCGCATTTGTCATACTCACGGCTGGAACGAGACCAGCGAGTTCATGCCACCTGGGGCTGTGTTCTCCTGTCTGTACCGCCACGCATACCGCACCGAGATACAGGGACGACGGGTACGAGAACATACTGAACCAATTAACTTTTAATTTGTGAAAAATTTAATTTATCTGTAAAATGTCCTCATTTATTACGTTAAGGGAACATTAAGTAATATTTTGAGGATGTAACTGATGGAAACAATAGCTTATTTACGGCTTCCTGAATGTAACCACAGGGTTCGTCAGAAAGTTCAGAGCTAAATACAGAAGTAAGTGTGAGTGTAAGTATCCTTCGGTTCTTTGACGGACAGAATCTCACGGGTCCTGTCAATATCATGTCCAGTTTTCTTTTTATAGTCTATAAAACGTATGTCTGTCTTGGTTTATATATTTTATGGAATGATTTACTAGGTTTTTTTCTAAAATGCTAATGATTTTAGATTCTCATTTTCAGTAGTTGTCAATAGTGCAAAAAAAAAAACACTATTAAAGCTACAATCTGTAACATTTTGAACAGATCTTAAATACTTAAGGTTACGACTAAGTACATGCGTCCTAACTTATGTTAAAGGGCTACTACAGCCAAGAAAAAAAGTCCAATATTTTACTCACCCTCAAGGCATCTGTAATATATACTTTCTTCTTGAAGAGCAAATCAGTTTGTGTTATAATATAATTTATTTTTTGTTTTTTCAAGCTGAGGAATAGAAGTGAATAGGGAGGCAATTTTTTGACCAGAAAGTTCATCCATCACAAGAACTGCCCGACATGGCTCTTTGGTTCCAAAAAGTCTTCTGCATCAGTTTAATTGAAATATCCATGTTTAAAAATAATGGATACCCTTCCCGGAGCTTTAAAACCATGTCTAATGGTAAACCAAATGTCCTTGTTAATTTCACAGAAAAGTTAGTTTGTTCAACCCACTCAAGCATCATTCACACCACCAACGACAATGTTTCTAGGTGCTGCTCGCGGTGTGAACAGCACAAAACATGACCTGCAATTGTTTGTTTAAACCAGTGTTGTCGAACGGGGGAAAGAAAGGTTACAGATTGCAGCTTTAAGATGTGAATACTTGCTGCCATGTAACAGACTTCATATTCCTTAAATCAAATCATTATTTTTGGATTTAGCTGTGATGTTAGCTGGACATGTTACTGACAGGCATGCTGACATTCACCCTTATAGTAAACATGCTTCCCTTTCAACTATCCGAATCTTTCTCTCTTGACAAGGATGGATAATCACATTCATTTATTCATGGTTTGGGTTGTGATGTATTAAATGATCAGGATTTGGGTAATCTCAATTTTGGTATGATCAAAATTCATGGCAATCAAACACAGATTGCTGTTTATTTATAGAGAGCTTTAGAAGTGTGTGAGTGTGCGTATTTGTGTTTTTGGTTACGGGTCTTTTCATGTGATTGACATGTGTATATACAGTACATAAATGCATATTGATTGATCTAAATGAATCCGTAGTTATCTCGGGACTGTAAAACAGAAGTTCAGCGGATCCTTCACCAGAGAGCGCTGGATGTTAAACTGGATCCTGAACTCCAGCAGCGATGCATGACAGATTTGGGAAAGTGGTGCAGTGAAAAAAACGAAGGCGGACAGGTCAGCACCCTATGATAACGATAATGCTATAAATTTGTCAAATGAATACTAATTTATTTTATATTAATATATACATTTATGCTGGTCTTATATTATCTAGTCCTTATTAATACATTTAATTAATTGTAGCAGTGAAAACACAGTGTTCATTAGGTTACATTTGCATGATATGCCAGCAGTAAAAGTGTTTAAATGTTTGTGTGCGTTTGGCAGGAGTTGGAGTGCTTGCAGGATCATTTGGATGATTTGGTTTCCACCTGCCGAGACGTGGTCGGAAACCTCACAGAACTGGAATCTGAGGTATAAAATTTAGGATTTTTTTACAAATGTGGGTCTGCATTTCGTTTGTGTTGTGGATGTTGTGTGGGATGATTCTTGTGTGTTGTTTTTACAGGACATTCAGATTGAGGCTCTGTTGATTCGAGCGTGTGAGCCCGTTATTCAGTCCTACTGTCATGTAAGTCACATGTCTGTATATTTAACAGCTTTCTTATTATTACCAGGAGTATCAGTCCAAGTTTACTCTCACTGCATTTTCAGTTAACTTCTAAACACTATACTACTTTAACTGTCAGTGTAAAACTTTAAATGGTGTTGTTCTGGATCTACAGAAGTACATTTATACATGCAACACTACCTATGATTACTAGGGTAAAGACAAACTCAAAATCAGAGAAAACCATTGATTAATTTTAATTTGAACTACTATTTTACTATGATTTGAATATTTGATACAAATATTCAATTTGAATATTCTTACTAAAGTTAGTATTTGGATATCAATGTTATATTCTTAAAGAATGCTCTTTAAATTTTGTAGAATGGTTTTATTTAGGAAGAAAGGAAATCACAAAAAATTAAGCTCAGAGTCACATAATTATATGTAGACAGCTGATAAATTGATCAGAAATGTGTCCTTTTGTCTGACAATTTAGAACAAAATAATGAAGATACGAAGGGAAACTATAATAACTTTTATGCTATCTAAATTGCAAATATTTAACATTAATAAATTTTAAAAATATTCATACCAGTTTGTTTGTTAATAAGTTTGCTGTCACACCCTAGGACAACTGATAAGGATAAAAAAATTTGTATATCTCATGACAGTAGTTGAATGACTTTCTCTCAGTTGTTTGTTGAATGACATGACTCTCTCTCTCTGTCTGTAGGAGGTAGCTGATAATCAGATAGACACTGGTGATCTGATGGAGTGTCTTGTTGCCAATAAGCACCAGAAGGAAATGAATGAGAAATGTGCTGTTGGTGTCACGCACTTCCAGCTGGTGCGTCTCCCCATCACACAATCCATCTTTTTTCATTACCGTTTTCCTTTTGTTCGCTTTTCTCACTCCGTCGTTTCTCATCATCCTCAGATCCAGATGAAGGACTTTCGCTTCTCATACAAGTTCAAGATGGCGTGCAAGGAGGACGTGCTCAAACTGTGTCCCAACATCAAAAAGAAGTTAGTCTGTCGATCTGAAAGCCTTAGTGTTAACCTAAATTTTCCACCAAACCTGCATTTAACATCGATGATAAAGAATAAATATTATGGCCTGACAAATAAAATATGGTAATGTTAAGATGGTCACTTTACACATAACTGAGGTGGGGTTTTTTTTGTTTCCTAGGGTGGATGTGGTGATCTGTCTCAGCACCACAGTCAGGAATGACACACTACAGGAAGTTAAAGAGCAGCGAGTTTCCTTGAAGTGTCGCAAGCAGCTCAGAGTAGAGGAACTCGAGATGGTAAGATCTGTTATTCACTTCTACATTATAAATTATTATTGTATTTTATGTTTTCATGATTGTTTGTAGACAGCAGCTCACAAATATGTCTTGACTTCTATAGTGTGTTTTTCTTCTATAAAACAACATTAGGCTCATGGGCTGTGATGTTAAAGTTTATTACCGTCCTAGGATTGCCACCTGCTAAAATGGATCGTTCATTCAAACCTGTGACACCTGTATATGACTCATTCATCTGAGAAATACTATAGGAGAGATTTAAAGAAATGTCTCGGTGGATTTGTATAAATATTGTTCGATGTTCTTTAATTATACGTATGTTTAATATATTTTAGTTTGCGCTTTGAAGAAAAGAGAAACTCATACAGATTAGGGTTGTACAAGAAATATCATGTGTCATAAAATTGTAAATGTTTCGTCAATTCGTAAATTCACCGTCCATGTATTCACTTAATTCTATGAGCGTCTGCTTGTGCGCATTCAGAATTCAACTAACTTTTCTTCTTTGCATCCTTTTAATGTTAAAATATTTTCATTGAGGTAGGTATTCTTTGTCCTGTTATTTAAAATTAGAAATCTAAATACCCATCTTGAATTTATTGTTATCAATAATATTATTGTATTATTATGAATAATCAATATTCCATATGCATGTTGTAAAGTATATCTAGTAGTACAATATAAGACTTACAAGCACGTTTTCCAAGTATAAAATGTAACAACCCATAGTTATCCTTATCAGCAAAATCCCAGATTATATCCGGAGAATCATTTTTGCCAAAATGGCAGTGAATAAACAAATTTAAACCTAGTTATCAAGAACAAAAATACAATAAAATAAGTTGAAAAAATAACAACAATTAAACTTTTTTTTAAATAAGTACATCTGAAAAACAAAGTAAAACATCAGTTTATGTCGTACAATCCCACATAAAAATTTGTCAACATTAAATAATTTAAGTCAGTAGTTTTGAAGCTGTTAAATGATTAAGCATTGAATTTAAGGTAAGACATGGAAGTTTGACTATATCAACATAAAGAATAAACATAACTTCAGGATCTATTTGGGGTAAACCGGCCTTTTCTTTGTTCTTGAGGCATTTCTGGTCCCTGCGCAGTATTATTTGTCAAATAACACATTGGGTAAATATTGGTCTTAATCTGAGATAAGGTTTACACATGATAAAGTAAAGATGTCAATGTTTTGTTGGGCAGTCTGAAGACATTCGTCTTGAGCCGGATCTGTATGAGAGTTGTCGACAGGACATCAAACAACACTGTCAGAATGTGGTGTTTGGAAACGCTCAGGTAACTTCCTAGACCTTTCCCAACTTTTACTGTTACTAATAATGAGCATAAGTTTGATCAGAATTTGTTAATTTTATTATTTTACATTTGTTCACGTTAGTGCATTAACTAATGTTATCAACCTGATTTTTCTTATAACGTTTAAAAATGAACTCGCTATTGTGTGTTCTTTGTCTACAAGGTGATTGAATGTCTGAAGGAAAACAAGAAGGTGTTGAACCCACACTGTCACCAGAAGGTCTTCAAACTCCAGGAAACAGAAATGATGGACCCGGAACTGGACTTTCAGCTCATGAGGGTTTGCAAGCAGATGATCAGGGTGAGTGTTGACCATCAAAATCACAACATTCATTTTGGGTTCCTTGCTTAAATGTGTTTGTCTTTTGTAAACTCCTACAGCGTTTCTGCACAGAGACAGATTCCAAGAACGTTTTACAGTGCCTCAAACAAAACAAAAACAGCGAGCTTATGGATCCGAAATGCAAACAAATGATAACCAAGAGACAGATCACCCAGAACACGGGTACAGCTGTCACCACAACCACACACACAGCTCAGTCCAATACAGTTTAAACCCTGATTCAGATTACTGAAATCTAGGATGAAAACCTATGTTCATCTCTGTTTCAGATTATCGTTTGAATCCTGTGCTCAGGAAGTCGTGCAAGGCCGACATCCCCAAATTTTGCCAGAACATTCTGAACAAGGCCACAGATGACAATGAGCTGGAGGGCCAGGTCATCTCCTGTCTCAAACTCAAATACGCAGACCAGGTTTGTGTCCTGCCAAACTCATCCATATAAAATGAGTTCACACAGAGATTCACATTTAGATTCTGATTTATTTGACCACAAAATAGAAAATATATTGGATTTTGTCAATTTTTAAATACTTATTTTAAACATATTTACATTTGAGCATAAAATTGTCTGATTGCTGACACGGATGAGCCTAACTTGAAGAATTAGACGGCATTTGCTGTTTTTTTTTTCTGTCATACATTTACCATCTTATCATTTTAGACAAGTATGACTTTTACTTGGGCGCAGCACAAAAGAAGATATTTTGAGAAATGTTGGTAACGCAGCAGTGGCACCCAACTTCCTCTATTATATGGACATAAAAATAATGCAAGGGAAAGGGTGATAGTTTCCAAGTTTAACATTTTTCAAAATATCTTCAGTTGGGTTTAGCATAGGAAAGAAAGTCATACAGGTTTGAAATGACAAAATCATTTGAGGATTAACTTTCACTTTAACTAAGATATTAGTAGAAAACTAAGGTAATATGAGTTTGTTTACAAGATGATATAAAATGCATGCCATAAAGCAAGCTGTGTACGGGGCTTGGTTTTGACCCTTGGTTCTATGTGTAAATTTCATCCAGTTAAGAGTTGTTCTACCATTATAAACATTTAAGAGACATTATTTTAAGCTCAAAATACGACAATTTTTTCAGCGTCTTTCTCCAGACTGTGAGGATCAGATCCGTGTGATCCTGCAGGAATCTGCTCTGGACTACAGGCTCGACCCGCAACTTCAGCTTCAGTGCACTGAGGAGGTAACATCATCCATCTTCTGAGCATCTTCATATGAGACCCTTCAGTGTGTTACAACGCATGTGTATGTTTGTGTCAGATCCCACGGCTCTGTGCGGAGGAAGTGGCGGCGCAAGAGCAGACCGGTCAGGTCGAGGAGTGTCTAAAATTTAACCTGCTGAAGATCAAACATGAAGGATGTAAAAAAGTAGGATGTCTTTCAACTAAACTTCTATATTTATTTTATTTATTATTAGTATTAAATATAACATCTATATAATAAGCAAATGATGTAATGAACACTGCTTTGTCAAAATTATTTTATTTATTCTTATGATAACATATGTATTATTAACACAACATCAACAGTCAATGATAGTAAAATGACTGTGTTATCATCTAGATTAAATGTCATATTTCTTTTTCACCACTAAATGTCTTTTCCCATTCTCGCTGTAGGAGGTTCTGAACATTCTGAAGGAGAGTAAAGCTGATATTTTTGTGGATCCAGTTCTGCACACAGCGTGTGCTCTGGATATCAAACACCAGTGTGCTGCCATCCCACCGGGCCGAGGAAGGCGTAAGTTATTTCTACACTGACAAAGGATCTCATACTCTTTTATACTTTTCTCAAAGATTTTGATAAATATCTTGTGTTTTGTACAGAGATGTCCTGTCTTATGGAAGCACTCCAGGACAAGCGTGTTAGGCTGCAGCCCGAGTGCAAGAAGAGATTACAGGATCGTATCGACATGTGGAGTTTTGCCGCCAAGGTAAGCATGCGTGACATAAAACCCTGTTTAGGCTCTGTTGTGTTTTAATCGTACAATCAGTTTATTGTGTGTGTGTGGTCATAGGCCTGTAGTTTCTCACCGAACATTTTGAGAAACTAAACTTGCTTTCTCTCTCTCACACAAAAACAATGTCACTTTTTTCTTACCCTCTTGCATGTTCTACCTTGGTAACAGTGTTGATGTTAGAGGTTAGAGGGCGTACTTGTGCAGAAACTCAAAAAAAAAAGTGCCTAACTGACCCAGAAAATGTACATCACACTTCCGAAAAATGCACATGAGGATTGTTCTATAGTGTTTCTATGTAATAATGATGATAAAGATCTCTCGTAGTGGGATATCAATGATGTTATAAATGGTGAAGAATCAGATCACAACTAAACATGAGGAGCTAGTCAATGCTGTGAAGAGAGGTGAGACCACCGTTTCCAAGGCCACTACCACTAATACATTAAGACATCATGGTTTAAAGTCATGCAACGCATGAAAGGAACCCCTGCTCATGTCAAGGCCCTTATGAAGTTTCCCAGGGATCATTTGAATGATCCAGAGGAGTCATGGGAAAAAGTCCTGTGGTCAGATGAGTCTTAACCCCGTTCTCCGTGTTTGGAGGAAGAAGAATGATGATCCCATCCCAATAATACTACAACTACCATGAAGAATGAGTGTTGAAGCATCATGCTCTGGGTTTTTTTTCTGTACAGGGGATAGGATGACTGCACTGTATTAAGGAGAGGATGACTGGGCTATGTTTTGTGAGATATTGGGAAAAATCCTCCTCCCTTTAGTTAGACATTAAAGATGGGTCATGGCTGGGTCTTCCAATATGACAATGAACCAAAACACGCAGTCAAGAAAACCAAAGAGTGGCTCTGTAAGAACAATATCAAGGTCCTGGAGGGGCTTTGCCTGTCACCATTCCTAAATCCAATTGAAAATATTTGGAGGGAGCTGAAACTTCAGGTTTGTGTGACAGGCCCAAAACCTAAAATATCCATAGAAGATCTGTATGGAGGAGTGGGCTAAAATCCTTCCTGCAGTGTCTGCAAACCTGGTGAAGAACTACACGAACCATTTGACCTCTGTTATTGTTAACAAAGGCTTCTATACCAAATATAATGTTTTACTCAAGTGTTCAAAAACTTATTTTACACAGTAATTTACAAATACATTGTTAAAAATCATACAATGTCATTTCCGGATTTTTCAAAGATTTGCTAAAAGGTTCTTAACAAATTAAATCAGAACAATAATTGTTGACAATATGCAAATCATGTGAGATTAGGACAACCCATCCCTTTTTAAATAATGAAATCAGTGTGGATCCATTCTAAATTTCTTACGTTTTCATGTTCTCTCTTTAACAGGTAGCGCCCGCTGAAGGATTTTCTGACCTAGCCGGGCAGGTTTTCTCCTCCCCTGCCAAGACGTACATCCTGAGCATGCTGGTGATGTCTGTGGTCCTGCTCTTCCTCATGGGTCTTCTGTGCGGTCGCATTACCAAGCGTGTGACGCAGGAGTTGAAGGACAGGTAGAAAGCGGGGCGACGTGCAGGGGAACGGCTTCGGCTCCCCCTGCAGGGCAATACGGCCCAGTACACCAACTGGCCATTCTCCGTCCTGGGCCGGGGAAGGACACTGGGGTCACTGAAGTGAAATTGACGGAGGGGGCGGGTGTTAAGACTCGTGCTGTGTGTGCATTTTCGCGGTGCCTCCTGCGGCCAAAATGGGACCCAGATTTAATTGCATCACACTTTATTGTTATTGTTTTCCCTGACTGTGCTTGTCCAACGTCATCGCCCGAATCTCAACTAATTAACCTGCCTGCTGCGGACCGGCGAAGGTGCTTTCTGCCACACATCGCCATTCGATTTGCTCACTTCAACTACAAGAATTAATGTCAGAGACTTTGTTTTGCGTTCCTTCCGAAAGCTTTTATTTATTGTTGATGCTTGGCTGTTTGGATTGTGGTAGCAGGGAGTTTTGTATCCTTTCGCTTTTGTTTTCGTTTTGTTTTCTTTTTGCTTGCAGGACAACGTGGACAGACAGCAGATTGCCGCGGTTTCTGACGTACGCGTTTTAGGAAGCCGATTTCTGAGCGACTGAAAAGATGCGTGTTTGTGCCTTTCTGCCCATCAGAGAATTTTTGTCAATGTATTTGTTTCATCTTGGGTTTCGTAATTGGGAACATTTCTTTTTTGGGATTGGTGGCATATGGCGCGAATATACGGTCCAATGTTGGCATTGCCAATGGTGCCAGATTTACAGCCCTGTGCAAACAACAGGAAATAAAGATTCCATCCGTCCAAATTATTAAGATATGACAAATCAAACGGCACAGCAAGATTCTTGGCTTAGTCCAACTTTATTTGCAGAAAAACTCGTGTTGGTCAAGTTACAAAGTCACCTCTCATGTGAGCTCCGTAGGGGTCGGCTGATCGAATTTTCACAGTGCCATGCTATCAGACCGTTGCCATCGGAAATAATTTCGTGCACTCGACCATCGTCTTCAATATATTTTCATGCAGGTGTTTGTTGAATATTCTCGCAATGACTAGATGTTATGAAGTGAAGGTTATGATGACATTACATGGGCGGATTTGTTGATTTTAAACACTCCAAGTTTCAGTATGTTTTGCTTCTCCTTGCAGTTCTGTGATTTTTAAATCAGTTTTATAATCAAAGCCGTCCACAGTTTGAAGTTATATCGTTGCTTTCCCAAAATCATAAGGGTCAAGAACTGTGTCCCTGTCCAGTCACATAAAACGGTTAAATCGAAATCACAAACGCATTATTGTCAACTTTGTTACACTTGTAGCTTCTTATTCATATGGTCATAAATAATTTCATTCTTTTATACCATTGATACAATGTGACCTTACCTCTGCATCTCCGCCTTTCTCTTGATTTGGCTTTGTATCTGTTTGTATGCTTTTGTACAAAATGACATTAAAGTGGTCTTTGGTTATAGTGTTTGTGCATTCAAGCTGTGCATTAATACGCCGAATTTATAACTCAACGCTGTTAGGTGGGTCTCGGGCTGTAAATAACTGTAACATATTAACAGAGGATTTTGGGTGACAAACTCTGCCTTAACTTTTGACGTTTTCTTTTTTGTTTATTTGCAGAAATTATGGTAAGCTGAGGGTTTCACCCTTAAACAAGAACAGGAAAGGATACATTCCAATTAAGTAAAAATTACTTTGATTTAAGCTAATCAATGTCTGCTTAAATGACTTATGTAGCTCCTGCTGTTCAATGTGTCATAGTTCGGGAAATCCAAGGCAATTTGAATGCAAAACATAATTCGCTTATATATATTTATCTGCTCCTTTTGCTTTTATTATTCCTACTTGCTCTTGGGTCAATAAGTCTGCAACCAGGGTTTCAGGCAAAGATTAACTGAAATTTCAAACCTATAAACAGTGCTGATATTCCCTTCATATCTTTTTGATTTAAACATCCAATGTTCTGTTTTCATTATTCTGTGATGTATATTGATACAAATTACTTAACCTGCAGTATTTTCAAGTATAACCATATTTCTGTCCCAGGATCTGATCTGAATCCAAATTTAATATTACTTTTGACATTAAGACCTGAATAGGTTTGAGTCAAAACTGACCTGTATTTGAAGATCTGGTTTGAGTTGATACACATAGTTGGTTGGTCACTAAGCTTAAACTTAAACAATCTAGCATAACAAATGTAAGTATTTAATCTTAAATGAAAATCAAGCTATAAGAAAATGAAATGCTTTTTTTTATTAAAATAATAGATGAATGCAGATTTGAATGCATTTACAACAAAATTATTAAATTGACTAATTATATTTGTATTAAAAAAATAATGCAATGATGTTCCATGAAACCATTGGGACTTGGTTGAAATACGACCTAAAGATGTTTTTGTGACCGTATCCGACCAAGCCAACAAATCAAGTCTTCCTCAGATGAATGTTTAAGTAGTTTGTATCAATCTTAACATGATGCAGCTTAAGCTTGCCGCTGTGATGTTGACAGGATGAAACTGGGAGACAATTTGGTAAACTTTGTTTTTGGATGAGTTGCTAACACTGGAAAGACTTCCATACATGTGTATCTGTCATCTGCACACCGCCCATTCACAACCACTGCTTCCTGTTTGTCAAATCAACTGAGATGTGAAAGGATGATGATTTGGTTTTGTACTTTCTTTCAATTGTACAAATTTATGATGAAAAGTATTTTCCTCAAATCTGATTAAACAATGTACAATACAGCTATAACAAATAATTTGAGGTTTTCTTTGTCTGTTTCTTTTTATGATCTGTAATTTGGGCTGGTGTTAATAAAATTGATCTGATGGTTTGTATCTGCTGTCAATGCTTTTTCATGCTAGCTAAATGTATTGATGAGTCTAAGCATCACAATAATATTTGTTGGGGTGTTTTTTTCTAGGACATTTGTCAAAAGATTGATTTCAAACCCTGAATGAACAGAAATCCACAATGAAGTTGCAGATGTGATTTAACCCAAATTCTAAGACGAAATGTTAGTTTCCTGTTATTTGTTATTTTAAACCAAAAATTCTAGACAAATGATTTAGAATATTGTTTACTGTAACACATGTTCATGTTTTCCTGCCATACTGTAGAGTTGGTTATAATTGTTTAAGGCCTTTTAAATGTTACTTTGTAAGGATCATGCGGTCACGAGCTGTTTGTAAAGCACTAAACGTGGATATTTTTCGATTATTTGAATATCAAAGCATAATTAGGCCTGAAACGATTAGAATTTTTCAGGATCTCATGATAGATCCAAGTCGCATCTTAAATTATGAATTTCAAGTTAATTTATTTCATGTTTTTTCACATACTTAGAACCAGAAAAACATAAATGCATATATAGGAAAATAAAAGTGTTTTTGAACAAAGGCTTTAACGTCTCTGTGTAAAAGCCATACACAGCCCTGCTTACACAAGTACAGGTCAGGAGTTTGGACATGGCATCTTTTTGATCTTGTGGGGGCTAAATTACAAACCGGTGCAACATTCCTTCAGAGTTTCTGTCAAACAACAAACAGTTAAATATTGTTTCTCTTAAGGTTGAGCCACTGTCGTTTCTAAAGAAATGTGTTTTTTAATACTGGACCGAATTGCTAGATGTCAACAGCTCTATATATATCATCTGGTTTTAGTAAACATGGGATAATCTGAAATGTAATTAAACAAAGTCACAGTTATATGTGAAAATAAAAAATCTAAACTGAACACTGTAAGCACTTTCTTTTACCATGTTGCAGATTAAACACGTAGAGGTCCAATTCCAAACTGTACATTATATTCTAGAACGAGTAAGACCATTTTACTAAACAAAATAATGTATCTGATTAATTTTGGCTCATTTGATTTCAGCAGTCCCCGGATAAGCATGCAAACACAGCATAGTGAGGAGGAACCCAAGCTCAGAATATGAATAAATCTTGGGAGAATGGCTCAGACGGGTGGGCCCGTCCTCCTCTGACACATCACATCTGCACTGCAGAACTTTGAATTAAAGTGAAGGAAGGCCGATCGGTGTGGCTTAATCATCCAAACCGGTCACACCGTTCGACCAGTCAAGAAGTCGTTGAAGGAATTCATAAAATTAGGAAAGAAATATGTATCTTTGAATATGGGGTCAAAAAAGTTTCATATATTAAGTTCCATATATTAACGTAATTCATATATACATGCTGTTTGTCAAATCAAAGTCAGTTTGTGTATCCAGGAAAGTCTGTTAGCATTAGGCCCAATATTCCTGTTCTCTCCAGAGCTCTACGAAGTGAATAGTGCCCAGTGACGCCCTCTTCCATTCGCCCTTGAAACGTGCCATCTTTGTTCAGGCTCGCTCACCGCATCTCGTGTTTTCATGCCTCATTTCCTTTTATAGTTTTTAAGGCCCCCGAAATGAATTAGGCGCTGGTTAAACATCTGCTGTAATGTGAAATAACAGCAATGTAGAGAAACTCTGATGTCAATTGTTTTGCATTTGTTTCTGATATTATGAACATGTCATGTGTTTTATCTAAAAAAAATGATATTTATTCTCAGACATCCTCACTTATCCCAAAAAACCTTGCGTTTAACCGTAAACCCTCCCTGAATTTTAAAATGTCAAATTTATTCAACAGCTAAAGCACGCCGTACTTTGTAGGAAGTGCCTGTTTTTTTCTTAATCTACTCTGACGGAAGAAATGACTTCCGTCTTGCAACAAAAACGTCTTTTGTCCGGTTAAATTGGCGCTTTAGAAATGAGAATAATAGCTCTCCTATCTCGCCGGCACAGGCCCCGTCGCCAAAATCTCCCCTGTAAATTATTTTACGGTATTGTCCGTTCGACCGTGCCTTTTAAAAGTTATACGGGGACACAAAGACAGTAACCTTCGTGATGTATCGACCCAGCAGCACATTCTTTTCCAGCTCACTCATTTCTATATCTGCCCGAAGCGTGGCAGGGCCCAGGACAGAGTTGACCAGCACCAGTTGTCCCGTCAGCCTGCCCGAGCGCTGGATGGTGAAATGCTGAACTCCTCGGTTCCCCAGCAAGCCGAACCGCAGGCTGTCACCGTGAACACGTGCCGCTGACAACCGAAAGAGGACTGCTGGGGTCGACATGTTGGACACCAATGACATGAAATGGAAGTTGACGGAGAGAGGTGCTTGGAGACATACTTTGTCCTCTTGAAGGCACGGATTGCGATCACAGCGTCTGTAAAAAAAGCAAGTGTGTAAAGTAACAGTATAAAGAGCTCATCAGTCTTTTGGGTTGTGATAGAAGTAAATAAGACTCACAGAGCTGAGGTTTTGATGTATGTGGCATTATTGAAGCGAGGGCACTCCACCTCCATACAGCGATGCCCTCCGTGTGTATTCACACACACCTGCTCACGGCTGCAGTTGTGAGCTCCTTTTACACACTCGTCAATGTCTGAAGAACACGTAAAAAACATGTTGAGAGTACAGCGGGGAATGTTTTTGTATGGCACTGAAAAAAAACGGTTGTTACAATGACGGTTCCACATTATTCAATGGAGGTTATTGAACACAAGATATCTTCTAATGAAAAAAGGTTTTGTTAAAAGTCTTAACTTTACGTGATAAAATTAAGTTATTTCAAAAACCCCAAATATTTTCTTAGTTCATTTATTCTAATGTCATGTTTACCGTAAGTTACCTTGTATTTCTTACACTGAAAAAAGAATGTTGGAATTTTGAACATCATTTATCTTGAAATGTGAAACTTAAAATTTCATAGTTTTTATTTACAACAACCTGTTAGTTATATATATCTAAGACATAATACTTTCAATTATATGAACTGTTTGCCAATTTAGAAGGAACCTGGAACATCAAACCAATAAATAGATATTGGCTCCCTAATATGACAGAAAGATACCAATAGTATTATAATTCTATATTTATATTTTTAAAGGGATAGCTCAAATCTGGGCTGAAAATCAGTTAAAAAAGGTAAGACAAAAATAGACTTTAAATTTACAAGATGTATGTATAATATTACGAGGGATTACCGCTTCATTGTCTCCTCGACTATTGTAAGTCGCTTTGGATAAAAGCGTCTGCTAAATGACTAAATGTAAATGTAAATGGGATACTGTTATTTTACAGTATTTTCTCCTGCAGACCAGACTAAAGTTGAAAAATCTTACTCTGAGAAAATGAGTATTAAAGTTCGATGTGACTTCTAATTCACTTTGATTTCCATCTTTGACCTTAGTCAATATTAAAGACATTTATTATATATTCCCACAGAATGATCTTTACATTGTGTATTGATATTCTGAATACGGTAAATCACAAAAATGACGTTATCTGGGAATTTTAAGTATTCAGTGTTATTTTGTAAGAAATGTGTTATTCTGCAGTATTTTTTAATGGGCCCGAGCTGCCAAAATGTTACTATTTTTACAGGATTTACACTTTTACAAGATGACGCACATTAGTGTTTAGGAATGATTATTATATCTTAAGATGATCCAACATCAGACAGGCCAGCTTGCACAACATCTGCACTACATATGTATTTGAGTGATCAGACCGTGGCAGCTCCTGTTATCTCGGGCGAGGCTGTAGCCGGACGGACACCGACAGAAGAAGCCGCCGGCTGTATTCACACAGGTGTGTAAACACAGACGGCCAGGTTGAGTTCGACGAAAAAGCTCACATTCATCAATGTCTGAAACACACGACACCTTCACATGAAATCTTGCATATATCTGAAAAATAAGGCCTGTCACATATCACACGTGTATTAACCTTTCTTGTTACAAAACATTTGAAATGATCTATTCATGGGAATATCTATCTTCATGCGGATGTCTTTTGTGGCACAAGACAACGTTCATTTTACCATTAAACAAGCATCTGTTGAATTTAATTGTAGAAGAAAATGTCATAGGGTCACGTGGCAGAAGGCATCTAATACAGATTGATGTGTCGTCGTCTCATTATTATTCATTAGGATGTGTGTTCTTATTTAATGAAAATACATATTCATGAATATGCTGTCCCGACCCTGGTTTCTATGTTTTTGTTTTTAAAGCTAATGGGTTTTGAAGTTCTCTTTTTTGCTTTATTTAAAGACCCAATTTTTTTTTATAAAACTGCTACGGGGATTTCTTAGAAGAACCATTTAGTCATTTTTTCTTTAGAGGATCATGCCTTTCTTACTTTTTATAATCTGTTTTTATCATTTTTTAACAGTGCATTTCTGTCGATAGATTTTCCTTAATATCACAAATTTTGTCCTAAATAAACCCTTCTGATGTGGGCTCTGTCTGCGAGTCCTGACGTGAGATGCTTTCTGACACTTTCTTACAATTAAAAGATGAGATGTTGGAATTGAATCATGTACATCTGTGCCACTGTTTTTAGATTTTTAATTAAATCATATGCAAAAGATGAACTTAATAAAATTGAGGAATTCCAACGCTATACTCTTTTTCCAAATAGGAATGCATCAGCAGGTGTGTCAACCATCTATTGGCTCAGCTGTACAGGTGTATGTGTTACCTGTGCACCGTTCAATGTCCCGACTGGATATGCTGTAGCCCTGTTCACAGGAACAGTGGGCCGAGCCCAGAAACTCAACGCACCGGGGCGGTCTTGAAGAGGTGAAAGATTGAGAGGAAGATGAGGAAGAGGATCCTGACGAAGCAGCAGATGCATTTTTGTATTCAGGCCTATCCGTAACTGAGAGAAAGGAGAAAACACATAGCATAAATTAGTTTGCATGAAAAAACTATGCTAAAAATGTATGTGAATTATGTATATTAGATTCCTACACTTGCAGGATGGTTGCTCTCCGCTCCAGATCTGGGTGCCCAGGCACAGTCTGGTTTCTGAGCCCATCAGTTGAAACCCGGAACGACACAGGAAGTGGATCTCATGGCCCACTTTAAACACCCGGCCCAGGATCCGCCCATTCGCCAACGGTTCCGGATGAGGACAGCCTTACATGAAGAGAAAGACGTGTGTGAGAATGTCTGTGCTTACTCATGCTCAAGTCATTGACTCTACTAACCTGTGCTATTCTTGACTGTGTCGTATTGGTTGCGTTTAACTGTGTTGTCCTGTAACAGACTGAGTGTCTTGCGGACCCTCCGTATGCTCCGTTGGAAGGATGTCTCGTGAGCGGAGAGAAGTTTTTGGAGCGGCCGAAGAGTGTTTTGGAGGTCATTTCCGCACCAACAGTCCTGTTTAACACAAATGCAAGATCTCACTTCTTCATTAAGTTCTACACTTACAAAAAAGGGTTTATGGAATTACCTGATTTTGTCATGTACATCAGTTCCAGAGGATTCAATTTTTCACATAAATTTCTTTACATTTTAAGAGAGAATATGTTTAAAAACTTAATTTAATCATGTGGAATCAATGTAAGTGCATGATTGAATTAAGTAATTCCAACGAAACGTTCAGTGCTTAGTAAAATAACCAAACATGCTTACCTACTTTTGCTTAAATGTCTTAAAGAAAACTTTAATACGTTCGTTTAAGAAATGTACTTGATATTGTTTATTTGTAGAGTGAATAATGTGTCATTTTGCTACAGTATTTTGAGTTTGCATCATATAAAAATGTGTCATAAAGTGATAAATGAATTTTTAACCCTGTAAACATGATATACTTGGGGGAAAAATGGTTGTTGGAATAACTTAATTTAACATGTTGAATTGGTTTTCCACAAGTTTTTATTAAAACACCCTTATTTAACACGTGGAAGCAATGAAATAAGACTATTCCAACAACCCATTTTTGTCATATATCTTCTGAGGTCTATATAGAAGAGTCTGTATTAATATCCAAGATTAACAATATTTGGAATTTGATTAGTTGTTTTTTCCTTGGCATGTCATGGCGTAAAACACATATTGATGTTTGCCATCAAGGCTTACTTCTTAATATTAAATTAGTAGCAATGTTAACAATGCAATGTAACGAACAATATAAAATAACGATACGCTGTATCATTCTGGGAAATATGTTTGCATAAATCTAAGTGTTAAAAAATAGAATGACATACTTGCGCCTGAGATGTGAAGAACCGGATGATAAAAATGATCCCAAAAGCTGGAACCCCTTTCATCTTTACAAAAACAAAAGATAATAAGAAAATAATCCAATTTTACACATAAAAATTTCTTTAAATGCTTTTCCCTTTTGTCTATGCGGTTTATCACGAAACCCTTCCTCTCATCGGACTGCGGTCCGAACACGTCGGCCGTTACCGTGAAACTTTGCTTCAGATTTTTTCGGTCTATTTTTAAACCTTGCGCTGAATTCTTGTACACGAGAGCGCGCTTCACATCTGCACGGGAACCATGTTGACGTCCATGGCATGATCTACAGCTAATGTTACTCAACGGAGTCCCAAAAATCTAGCAAGGTCTCTATTAAAGCTCCATGGCCTATGATGGGAAAATTGTAAAGTCAACATCTAGTTACAAAGAGTGTGTATTTAAGATATTAAAAATGTATTTTGTACACCGTAAGAAAGTTGTGATTAAAATATTAAAACAAAAATTACAATTTAAACACTTGTTAATTAAGTAAAACCAATAGAGTTATGTTGCTTGATCCCTACAATCTTAATGGCTGTTTTGCACACGTGTTATGCTGTCAGAGGTTAACAGGTCACCAAACCTCGCTGCTGGCTTTGGATTTCAGATTGATCTCCATTGGAAATTCTAGTGGATGTGACAGATATTCAACGCTGTTCGTTTATCATTTAACTTAACTCGACCGACCGCCGTGCATCTCAAAAGTCACAGACGGCGGATTTTTAAATCCCAAACCCATGACGAGGTTTCCACCATCAGTGGTTTTACGAGCATCATCTCGTCCGGCGTCATTTATTTTGCCGGTGTCTCTCTTCACGAGGTTCTGAACTGCTGGAGCGAGAGACTACGGTTAGTTTTCGGCTGTCATCTTCATACATTAGTGGGAATAAATGTTCACGTCGTTGGAGAGCAGACTGTTATTCAATTATCGTTTCATTGATTTCTACAATGAGACTAAAGCCTGGTTGAACGGTGGACAGTCATATTAAAATAAAACACTTTATTCAAAATGATCGTTGTAATGAAAACAACTTGCCGTGGCATTTTCATAGCATGGCACTGCTGTCGAAATGTACACATTATATTTTTATCTTCCTTCGTCTTACATGTTTTAATTTATAATGGCCTGGTTTTGGTTTAAATTAAGTCTGGCGGACCGAATGCATGAAAAAATTCGGTGTAAATACAAAAAGTAAATTCAAAAGCTTTGAAATCAAGTACATTTACTGTGTATATATTGTGTATATGTACGTAAAAAAAATAAGTAAATCTTATTTATACAAACTTTTGTATTAAAAGTCACCCAAAATATGAGTGTATATTATTTATTGAATAAAATACTTTATCATTAAACTTAAACTGGACATTTACAGACATTAATTATTTCAACATTTACTGACCAAGATCTAACATTTCGTTATATAAATTAAAGTGTTTCGATGTAATTATTATTCTTTATGATCGAATAGAATATTAAAGTATAAAGGCATAAACTCGTAAATATTGTTGATATGAATGTTTGACACGTTTATGAATTCACAGCTGTTACCGTGGAGACGTGTTCACACAAAACGAAACGTGATTGGATGTGTCACCTGTCAGTCAGGAAGTCTCTCGACCAATGAAAGGTCCCCGCGGGATTTATATGGTCGTGTTGGGCCCAGCTGGCGGAAATGATCTCTACACAAAGGTTTCAGTGCTTTTAGCCACTAACTCGATATTTAGATGCTATATAATGATCCATAATTAATTAATTAGTGAACTTTAATTGTTCTGTGAGAAGTGTTCTCAAATGTTATTCTAATTGGAACAGTCCAGTGATTGGTGAAACCCCCTCTGAATCTGACGTGTT